>JAUZST010006531.1:0-14781 GCA_034779995.1 Parotocinclus haroldoi
ATATAGTGCACATTGGACTGTGGTCGCCTAGTGGTTTAAGGTACTGGACTCTGGATCTGATGGTCAAGGGTTCAAATCCCACCTCTGCCAAGCTCCCACAGTCGGGTCCTTAAGCAAGGCCCTTAACCCATGATTGCTTGAATTGTAAGACATTATTAGTATAATTAGTATTAGTATCATCACGAGTCCAGTATTAAATGGTGTAAATGTAAATATAAACATGCCCTGAATGGGACATCAGTCCAGTCCACGATTTGCTGGCATTTTTGTTGCAGAAGTGATAGACATTCCTCTGACCTGCCTCACCTCCCTCAGTCACAGTCAATCATATCTTCATATAACAATGCCCTGCTGCAACACACCTTCACGACCTAGATCATCAAAGTGGCGTGGTGGCATGCTAGAGCATTGTGTCGACCATTACAATAATAAGAATATAAATAATTAGTAAGCGAAAAGCCATCTCCTCAGTAAAACCTTACATAAACAATAATTAGGTACTTCATTGTGCATAGCGCACTTATGTATTTCTAATTATCTGTTTGTCAGCACTGCCTTCTGTTTTCAGCTCACCTTCATATTTTTTATGTTGTTAGGCTCAGTGTAGCATAAGGATTTCAAGCTGATAAAAATAAGATTTCAAATTACTAACTCACAATTAATAGCTTTTTTTTGTTTCCTTAAAAAAATCAGTATCTAGTCAATCAATATAGAGACAATATAATATAATGTAAATGTAATACAGTCGAATCCGGTTTATCCGATTTGGTCCTAATAACCGGCTGGTCCTATTAAATGAACAAGCCCTATTTTACAAGATGGGACATGCTATAATTTATGTAACATATGAAATGTTTATTAAACCTTTATTGTGCAATATATACAATTTTTCGAAACGATCTATAACACAATGTAGAGATACTCAGCATGCAAAGCATAATACTATAAAGAAGTTCTTACTAAATTTCAGTCAACGTTTGAAAAACTTATCCAGTGGGATCTGACTGGTTCTCTTGACAGACTGCAGTTGAACAAAATCAAAAAAGCGGTGGGCATGTTCACCTTCTGCTGGTTTTGCTTTTGTCAACATAACTTTTCGGATTTCCTGACCTTCGATAAAACCATAAATTCTCCAGGAGAGCCCAGGAATTCTCCCATATCTCGCTGACCCGCTTTGCAAGTGGCGACTTTTTCTTATTCGCTCTCATGTTCTTTGGTCCAATTAAGTGGTATTTTGGTCTAAATAAGCGAATAAAATTACACGTATATAATAGGATTTGATTCGGTACTTTAGGATATGGTCCGAATAAGCGGCTGGTCTGATTAACCGATTTCAACTGTAATTAGTTTCTAAAGATAAATTGCAGTTGTTTTAAACGTTTTAATCTGTTCAATCCAGTACTACATATTGTGACCTGCCACAATTTAGCATTCAGTACACACACA
Organism: Parotocinclus haroldoi; assembly: GCA_034779995.1. Lineage (NCBI taxonomy): Eukaryota > Metazoa > Chordata > Actinopteri > Siluriformes > Loricariidae > Parotocinclus > Parotocinclus haroldoi. The sequence continues at coordinate 1,447 of JAUZST010006531.1, forward strand.
TTTTACAGCAATTACAAGAACAATACATTTCTGAAAGCTAAATATTCCCTTTATTGGACAAGTTTATTAGGAACCACATGTGAAAGCTGCTATGATGTGCCAGGATTATCATTTTATTGTCATATAAGACAGTTTCTGAAGTTGTTCCTTTGGGGCTTTTTGCCCATTCCTTGAAAAGAGCATTTGTGGACACTGGGATTAACTACAATGGAAATTTTCCCAGGCCCTGTCAAAGATGTTTGACAGTGTTTGTTTGCGTTTGAGCTCATCCAACTATTCCTTTATGGACCTTGCTTTGTGCTTCAATTAACAGAAAAAGGTATTTGCCAACCTGGTCCTACAAAGTTTTAAGCACCTTATTTGCCTATAGGTGTTGGTATGCTGAAGAATTAAGATTTTCCCCTGACTGTAATGAAGGGTCCTAGGCCAACCCCTGACACACATTTTACAGTTGTCACAGACAGGTAACTTTCTCCGGACACTTGGCAAACTCAGACTTGTCCATCGGGAAGCCAACTTCTCCAGAGTCCAGTGCTGGTATGCTATATACCATTTCGTCTCACATTGTGCTTGATGATATAAGGTTGCATGCAGCTCCATGGCCATGGAAACCCATGTCCTAACGCTCACAGAACACAGCTTTGTGTTAATGCATGTTACCTTTTATCAGGTGAAATCTGTCTGGCCATTATACTCTGACCTCTGGCATAAAAAAAAAATATTCCACAGCAACAATGCCTCTTATTTGATATGCTGCTTTGCAATGGCTTACTGCTTCTTACACTGCTTGATTCTCCCCCATGACGTGCCATAGATACTACATATAGATTACTTATCATTTGTTCACTATGAAGAAGATCTTAGCTCTCAGGTCTTTAGGTCTCACATCAGAATTCTTCTTGGTTTTTAAGCACACTTTAATGTGCGCTACTGGTTGTCTCTCATGTCCAGACATCTATCAGTATAATAAATGGCTCATCCTGAGCAGTGACAAGCTGCAGTAGCTCTCCTAAGCAAACAACCTCTGTGTTGAAGTCTCTGTGTAGAAGTCATTAAATCACTAATGGAGTCTCAAAAAAGCGTTCTTATTTTGTTGCCGTTCATGACACATGAATGTAGGTTCACAATACTTGCACACAGATGAAATGGAAGTGAAACGTTGAACCGGCGCACTAAGACTGCTTATTATGTGAAATGCAGCCATGAACACAGCAAAAAGCAGGACAATTCTAGTGAATTTGAGAAAGTGAGATGGTACGTGTGGATGGAGTTGAGAGGGTTAGGTGGGTGTAAAGTCCATTAAGAACTTTAAATCTGATGATAAGGACTTTAAATTGGACGTGGGAGGTAATAGGAAGCCAGAGTAGCTTTTGGAGAGCAGGGGTGATTAAGTGTGGATTTCTTAGTATGAGTAAGTAACTGGGATACAAAAAGTGAATTATCCAACTGAGAACAACTAGGTAAGTCATGGAAGTGTTGAGAGAAGTGAAGGTGAGTAAAATCATGTAGGTGATAACATGACAGCCAGCTTGGAAAAAAGCACTATGTGGTCAGTATTAAGCTGGAGTCTGGATTATAATCACTCCTTCTTGCACAATTCACAATCTATGCACAATTACCTTAAATGACTTTACCCTGAAATGTATGTCCATTTAAATTTTTTATTTATTTATTTATTTCACATTATACTTCACACTTTATTTTGGTTCTGAAAATCTCTGTGCATTATAGTCAAGACTATCCATTATTTTAATTATACATCTCCTTATTATGATTAATATTCATTAGCTGACTCATAGCATCCTGAATCTGGGTCTCCTACAATGTATCTATATTACTAAATTAGGACACTGAATATAAAGAGGCAGACGAGAACATATACTTTGCCATGACGGCATGGTGATATCATACTTCAACGATCAGTGCTTTCCCACTTAGTTTAATGACTTCAGAGTTAAGAACTGAAACAGTAGATGCACTATTGTGTGGTACACCCCTATTAGGAGGTTGATGTTATCCAATTAATTTGCGGGACAAATTGTACAGCAGAGCTTACAAACAGAACTTTGTTTGCTAGATCTGTTGGCAAACAAATGTATCATTGTCCATTGAGAAAAATTACAAAAAATTTAATTGAATATGAAGTTATGAAAAAAGGAAGCATTTGATTTTATTTAATTAAACCAGAACAGAGAAGGCAAGGCAAGTTTGTTTGTATAGCACCATTCATACACTAGGCAATTCAAAATTAAATAATGATAATAATAATAATAACAATAATATTACAATTATTATTATTGTGGTTGTTATTACTGATAATAATAATTACAGCAACAACACCAATAATAATAATAAATCAAAACAAAGTTAAAAGTACAATTAAACCTCCGTCAAAAAACGTTAACCTGAGAGAAGAAAATGGAAAGTCAAAGTCCCTTTCTCTTACTGAACACCCCATTCACACCAGATCAGGACACATTGATTGTTAGGCTGCAAACTAAACTGTGACGCATCAAAGAAGAGGACAGTTGACCACTCATCACGGGTCCAGTGACAATGCTTATTACCCTTTCTGCTGGTGCTACACTGTTCAGCAGGTAACTGACTGTATGCCACTGGTCGCCGGCCATGCAATCCAACATGACGGAGCCAATTTCGTATGGTCTGTGTGCACAGTCGCCGTCTACTGGCAGCAAGAAACTGTCTTCGCAACTCTGTTGCATTTCGTATGTTTCATTCCCAACTCTATAAATAGAGGTTTTAAGACTTCAACGCTCACTGCTATTAATTAGGCTGAACATTAAGAGGATTCCATTGTCTCATAATTGGACAACAATGAGTGAAAAATTTAGCAATAAATAGTCGAATCACGACAGATTCATTTCTATAGTGCTCTTTACAGTGGAACGTTGTCTCAAAGCAACTTTACAGCAGTATATAGACTATAGACACTAATTGTAATGACAACTGCAGTTATAAAACATTACTTTATAATTAATTGTGCACAATATCATCTTATTTTTCAGGAAATAACTACTAGCTCTATCAGACAGTCAGGTGTGAGCAATCATCGGCAGACTACAACTGACTAAAAATTAATTTGTCTTAAAGGATAATTAATGAGGGATGATTACTGTACAGATGCAGTTTTACAAACTGTGCAGATGTTTAAAATTCAATCACAGAGAATCTCAAGATAAACTAATTAATGTGAATAACACACTGCTATATAATTAAAACACACAGTATACAAATTACTTTTTAAAATGTCTTGAGTGCTCTATAAACAATATTTTAGTATAACTGACTTTTTGTGGTAATGTTAAGGCCACTTAATAACATCCCATAACTTTACTATCTTGTTAAAAGTGCAGTAAGAGTCAAACAAGTGTATTTAAGTTTGCTCTCTGCCTAGTTTGTATTAACTTCTATAAAACATATACTGTTACTAAAGTAGGGATGTCTATACCTTTGTAATACACCATTTAGCATACAGAAAAAAAACACCCACTTTCACTCTATGGTCGCCACAAGGAAATTGGACCGATCCAATATACAGTACAATGTCACTTTCTAAGATCTCTGCCCATAAATCACTGACATTTCTAATGAAAAAAGCAACTGCAAATTCGCTGTTATTAAAAATTGTGTCTTGGTTAACCCTTCTGGGTAAAGTGATTTACAAGATCAGTTTTATTCCAAGTGTGTTTTATATTATTTTCAGCAGACAGTTCCTCACTTATCAGACTAACTAGAAGTATGTGTTTTGGACTTTAAATTTCTTTAACATTCCATCTTACCATACAGCATGTCCCCTAGACATGAACCATTTCTGATCTGGGTTTGCATGTCCAAAAGTTCAAAAGTCCAACATAGTTAGCATTTATCTTGTAAGCCTCCAACACCTAACTTTATATTAATATCAGTGTCTAATCTTATGGCTGGCCACTTCATAGTAAAATTGTCACTGCTTTTTCACTTAATTCCAGACACTCTGCGTTCACAATAGCACAATAATTCAACAAAAAAGGGGCAATTACTGTACACAGTCAAGGTCTTGGGAAAAGGTCCTACCATATTTCAGTTTCCAGACTTGTGCCTGCGTGGTACGCGACTTGTTTACATTTGAAATGAAATATGAAATATGGTCGTGGAATAAAATATCCCATAATGAAATACCCTCTAATTTTTTTTGTGAGCAGTGTAGTTTCTCACTCACTGGTTTTGTTATTTAAACCATGCCTTTCTCCTTTTTTTATTTATTAATTTATTATTTTTTTGCTGCATATTGAGTATATTCCGCTTATGTGCGGTTGGCGCTGTTCTGTCCCTGGCTGGTTTTCCTTGTCCCTGCGTGTGCATCACGCCATCCTAGTTTGCTAAATTTATTGTAGACTATTTGTAGACTACATACACTCAAAGCTTAGTTTCATTATTGTACTCAGTTTTCCATTTTGGTTTGTTTGTTTGTTTTTCAGTTTCTCATTGAAGTTCTGCTCTGTACCAGCTTGCAGGGTTCATCTCCCAGTTTATACACAAACATGATAGTTTGATAGCATGATAAACAAGAAAGCCTGAATGCAACAACACTCTGCTCGGCCCATTAAGCATTAAATAAATAAATAATGATTTTTTTATGATTTCCAGATTATTGCGCTCACACACTCTCATCTTTGAAAGTAAGTTACAGAGGTTCAGATCTAGGGGACTTACTGTATATGAAACAAACAAACAACTAGGCACTGCAAAACCATAGTTTCTTTGCTGACCTAAATCAAAAGTAGTGCTCACACTTACTGGCAGCAGTGGAATATTTTTATTTATTTATTTATTTTAAACTATGAATGATGTGTTGTGCTTTCACAACCACTGTACTGAAATTATGTAATGACCTCCTCATTGTTTTTGGTAAAGCATGTGTACTCAGGTTTAATATTTAATATTAATTAGGAGCATTCAAGGTGGCACATTCAAGGTGGCACAGTGGCCAAATACACTAGGGGTGGTGCCTCCAGCCTGGTTAACTGTATTTGTCGTAGGTATTGCAAGTTACTAGAAGCCAGCCAAAGTGCATAATTCACGTCAACAATCATACATCATTGTCATGCCATAGAACATACCAATTATAAACTGCATAACTGGATATTTTTGGGTTCTTCCCAAAAGACTGTTTTCGACCTGTAGTCGAACTCAGCATTGCTCTCAAGACTGTGTCCAAAATCTTGTTGCAGTAAAGCTTGTTCAAGTTTCAGTAATAGAGTAATTAAAGTGAGATGCAAAATTCAGACAAACTAAGGTTAATTTGCTTATTTTAAACAAGTTTGCTTTAACAGTATCGATGCTGGAGGCTTGCCTTGTTAGCTAGAAAACCAAATGAGCATCTGCACAAAAGCTAATTTACAGAGACTGTTAGGTTTGAAAGTTTGAAACTGCAGCATTTGGCTTAATTAAACCAATCTGCGGTATCAATGCCTACTGTTTTAATTAATGACGGTTACTCGGCAACTTGTTTAAAATAAAATATTCAGACTTTCTGACTTGACTAGATTTTAATTGGCTCTTATATGAAATTTCAACTTTACGGCATTTAAAAAGTGATTATTAACATCATGGCAGATAAATTTGATGCTTTAAACCATTTCCTTTTTTAAAACATGACATGACTATGGAGACAAAAAATAAGAGACACATTACTCTTCAACCTAATTCATACTAAATTACCACCATTTTTCATTAATGTTTGTTGAATCTAATGTGAAGTTAAATTCTCAAAATCCGCACCTAGCAAGGTTTTTTATTAGCTAAAACAGCAGGCATCACTTAGACCGAGACTGCAGTTGAAAAGCAAAGCTAATATCCACCCTCACAAACACACGCACGCCCATACACAATCCCAAATACGGCTGACAGCCCAAAACACTCCATTATGTTTCTTTCCGAACTGCGTCATGCTGCTTGAATTAAGGTGATTCAGATGTTTGCTCACAAATCAATCGAATCAATTGGAGCAATCACACAGCACTGAAGGTTTTTAATTAGCTGTGTGTGTGTGTGTGTGTGTGTGTGTGTGTGTGTGTACATTTACGTGCATGAGCGATGAATGTAATGAATGATGTAACACTGAAGTGATCTTGTCCTTGTCATGTTTTGTGTGCTCACTAAATGATGGATATGCAGTACTAGCAGTAGGCTCATAAGTTGTTAATTGTCTTTTATGAGCGAATCAATTACATCTCAAGTCAAAGCAGACATTAAGGCACTTTTGATTTAAATTGAGCACAAGTACAGTTAGGTCACGCCAACACAGGTGCAGTTAACACCAACTTAAAAAAAATACACTTAAGAGTGAAGGAACACCTAAAATAAAGATATGTCTATTATATACTAAAATAATTAACAGAAGAAATAACAGAAAATTAATACGTGTAGTAAAGGCATACAGTATCCCACAAAAGTCAGGACACACCTCATATTTTTGTTAGGATTTTCTGTACTGTATGGTGTACTGTATGTATGTATGTACTGTAAAGTAGTCAGTCTACAGTTGGTGTACCTGCTGCCCCCTCAAAACAAACTCACCACACACACATTAATGTCTAAACCACTGGCAACAAAAGTGAATACACAATATAAATGGCCAAATTGTACCCAATGAACTATTTTCTCTAACCGGTATCATGCCACTTGCTATTTTTACAAGGCCTTAGGTGTGAAAGGGTAACAGGCATGTTAAAACTGGTGTTATTGCTCTCACACTCTCTCATACTGGTCACTGGAAGTTCAAAATGATACTTCATGCAATAAACTTTTTGAGGATCTGAAAAAATTGCTGCTCTTCGTAAAGATGGCCTAGACTATTAGAAGCACAGTGGACAAAACCATACATCCATTTAACAAGACAGGTTCCATTCAGAACAGGTTTCATCTTGATTGACTAAAGAAGCTGAGTGTACATGTTTAGCGTTATATCCAGAGGTTGGCTTTTGAAAATGGCGAATGGGGTTGGGCTGTGTCAGACTGTTACTGTTTAGACCATATGCCACGCAGTGTATTAGATTGGTCTGCATGGCTGTCATCCCAGAAGGAAGCCACTTCTAAACTACAAACATAAGGTTGTCTTGCCTACAGTCAAGCATGGTGATGGGAAGGTCTTGTTTTGGGGTTGCATGAGTGCAAAGAGGTACAAGGAGATATTCTGCCTAAAAATCCAACGTTTCTATCTGGAAGAAATCTACTCAAGTTTGAAGTCATACTTTTTTCCACAACCTTCAAACTAGACTAATTATTAAGTAGGGAAAAGAACCAGAGAAAGAATTAACACAACCAATGAGGAATAAATACCTGCACTTAGCAGTTAAAATGACAAATTTACACAAACAGTAAATAATTATAAGATTAATTGGATTAATGCATAGAATAAAGATTAACCACAGAGACTGAAGATTAAACACCCAAATTAAATACTTAAAACTAGCTTGAATAATTAATACCTATAATAAAAAAATGGAACATGTCAAAAATGAATATGTCAGAACTAGGGGTGGGACTTTAACGCGTTAATTTCGATTAATTAATTGATTGATTACAAGGAAAATAACAAAAACAATAAAACATTGTACGCACCGTGGAACATTTTTCAGTGCACGAGTTCCAGGCTTGCAGATTATATTGTAGCGACGGTTGAACCCGAAGTGGACCATTCTGGTCCTACAAATGTGACTCGCTGATCTGTTATTTTGGATTTGTGTCGTCCCCTGTTCTCTTTTATGTGATTGCGGGCTGGTTGTGGGAATGACTGAACGTGATGTGGCATGTTTGGGGGCGTGAACATGAGTATTTGTGACCTTGTGGGTTTATTTTGGGCGTTTGGGAATGTTGTCTTACGTGAAACTTTGTATGTAGGGAATATAACTCGTGTAGATTGTTCTTTGATCATTGTTGGCTTTTGTGGAATGAATAAGCGCATCCTACCGTCTGTGTGGAAGTCGTCTGTGTGTGTTGGGTGACAGCTGCGTTCCATGTTAGGGTATCTCTGTACTGCACTGGGTATAAAAGTTCTTGTTAGAACTGGTATTTGTGCCATACCAGGAAGTTTAATAAAAAGCCGTGTTTAATTTATAATGGGAGCAGTTGAAGTCAATCAGTACTTTTTTTGGTCAGAATTTTGTGTTTTCTGCACTGATTGGTCTAGACTGTAGATTGTAGTAGGTTGGTGGGAAAATGAACAAGATGTTGAAGTTTAAGCTTATGTTTATTGACTCATTCATCATCCAAACTTAAATTAATATTTCTCCTGTTAAATATTGAAATGTGATTGAAACGTGATTCATTTCGATTAATTAATTACAAAGCTTCTAATTAATTGGATTATTTTTTATTATCGAGTCCCACCCCTTGTCAGAACATATTGTGGAGAAAATAAATATTTTTATACACTGCCAATTTTGCAAGTTTTCCCACCTACAAAGAATGGAGAGGTCTGTACTATTCACCATTCCCAAGACCAAAGAGCTGCACTACAGGACAATAGGCAAGCAGCTTGTTGAGAAGGCAACAACTGTTGGCACAATTATTATAAAATGGAAGAAACACAACATGGCTGCCCATCTCCCTTGGTCTGGGGCTCCATACAAGATCTCACCTCACAGGGTAAGGATGATTCTGAGAAAGGTCAGGAATCAGCCTAGAACCATACTGGAGAATGTTGTCAATGACCAGAAGCGAGCTGGGACCACAGTCTTAAAGATGACCATTAGTTACACACTATGCCATCATGGATTAAAATCTTGCGGGGAATTTAAGGTCCTCCTGCTCATGCCAGACCTATTTGAAGTTCCAGATGATCCAGACGAGGCATGGAAGAAGATCATGTGGTCAGACGGAACCAAAATAGAGCCTTTTGGCATGAACTCCAATCGCTGTGTTTGAAGGAAGAAAAATAATAGGGGTGGAAACATCATATTTAGGGGGTGCTTTTCTGCAAGGGGGACAAGACTACTGCATTGTATTAAAGGGAGGTCGTCAAACTTCGTGAGATGTAGGCCAAAAACTTCCTTCCCTCAGTAAGAGCACTGAAGATGGGGCGTGGCTGGGTCTCCCAGCATGACAATGACCTGAAACACAACATGTCACGCAGAGTAAAGTAAACAGCGGACCCAAATGCAGCGTTGCAGTCGTGCAGGCTGTATTATAAAAATCGGCAGTCAATATCACAGGTCAGACAGTCCAATGGTCGTATGGGAGCAAACAGAGATGGCAAGGAAGAGGCAGAGACGAAGAAGGAGAACAGAATACGGGTCAAACACTGTACGGAAGCGATAACCAAAACACAAGGGACCAAGAGTGCAGATCAACAAGATAAAGAGCCAAGTAGCTTAGTAGTGAACTGGTGGAAGTGAAGTGCTTCAGAAGGAGAAGTAAATTAGAGACAGGTCTGTTTGAGATTAGTAAACAGGTGATGGTGATCGTGTGATAGGCTTGGTGTGGCCGTGTGAGCAGCCTGTGTGTGTGACAGTAAGGGTAACTAAGGAGTGGCTCCGTAATAAGCATTTTAAGGTTCTGGAGAGGCCTACCAGTTCTCAGACCTGAACCCAACAACAAAATCTTTGGAGGGAGCTGAAACTCAATGCTGCCCAGTGACAGCCCGAAACCTGTAAGATATAGAGAAGATATGTATGGAGGAGTGGACCAAAATCCCTGCTGCAGTGTGTGCAACCTTGGTCAAGAACTACATAAAATATCTGATCTCTGTAATTGCATTATCTTTAACTTAATCCACACTGGGTCAGGGGCCAGCTGGTGCCCCAACCCTAGATGGGGTGCCAATCCATCGTAGAGTACACACACACACACAGACAGTCACACTAAGGGACACTTTGGAGAAACCAATTAACTTAACCTGCATGCATTTGGAGGAGGAAACCCACGCAGACACGGGGAGGACATGCAGACTCCACACAGAAAGGACCCAGGCCGCTCCACCCTGGGACTGAACATGGGAACTTCTTGCTGTGAGGCAGCGCTGCTACCCACCAAGCTACCGTGCTGCCCTGTAAAAATCATACAATATGACTTTCTGGATTTTCTTTTTATAAATCTCTCACAGCTGAAGTGTCTGTAAAAAATACAAACCTTCCCATTCTTTGTAAGTCAAAAAACAAAATATATCAAATATCAAATATGTATCAAATACATATTTTCCCCACTGTATGTTCAAAAACCGAATTCTCAAAATGAAATAAAAATCTTAAATTTAGAATAACCAACAGACTTTTGCATTAACACAAGCACCTTAAATTTACAGTTTCAATTATTATGTGTACAATCTCCGTAATAGCGAATAAAACATTTCAAACATGAATAAATAGGAGAATAATGAGAATACAATGAGAATAAATACAGCACAGAGACCTGGATTATTGTGGTAAATGGAATACATGCAAATGTAATAAAACGAGTCAAATAATGTGCAAGTTGCTTTCCTAACAACCTCTATAACAATTCTGTCTGTCAGACGACCAAAATAATGTCTTGTCCACTAGCTGCGTATGCCATAATGAATATGCAGTTTGTGACATTTAAAAATAAGGTCGCAAAGTACAATGAGGGGTCGATGGAAATAGATTCACTTAGTCCTGAAAGTGTGATTTATCAAGGGTGAAGTCATTTTGTGAGTTGTTACTGCATGTCCAAACTAATACCTAGGACTGGTAGATATAATTTGGAGTCCAATTAGTGCTGTGGCTGCAGTTGTGTTTATAATGAGGAAAGTATTTTTTCCAGTGATTTTTTTAAATAAACTGTCAAGTTGTTTTAAGTTCAGAGGCTTTTACTTGATTCTAGTTCATGCCAGTGTGAATAAATTAGTTATTCCTGTTTCATTTTTTAGCAATTTAACTATTTAGTGTTTTGACATAACAGATTTTCCAGTCTGCAAGTGAAGTTGCTGAAAGAGTCTAAATATTGATTTATTGATATTGATATATGATTTATTCATGATAAAATAGCAAAATTAGTGCTGTCCAGTTATTTTTTATTGATTATTCATTGTTTAGACAGATCATATTTTCCGGTCTGCAACTGACATTACAGGAGTCTAAAGATGGCAATTTGGCGATGATAAAACATCAAAACTATCTTAAAAACCCAATTAATTATTGTCTTATTATAATGAGCTGAGCAGTTTAAGCTGAGTTTAATTGTAGGATAGACTTCACAACACAAACAGTACTGTAATCAAAAGAGACATCTCAAAACACAAAGTGATTGCTTTGGTTTTTATTATGTACACCGCTCGCAAACATGAGGGGATATTTCCGAATGAAATGTCTCATAATGAAATATACCCTTATTTCTGTGAGCAGTATATAATAAAAACCAAAGCAATCACTTTGTGTTGAAGCTGTGGGATGCTGTGGGTAGTGTAGATGCTTATAGGGTTCGTGACTGCTTGGAAAATATACACAAAATTAAACATCCCCAGTAAAATATCCCCTAATTTTGTGAGCAGTGTAATAGCTATGAGAACATAAAATATGGTTTTCTACTTTTAAGAGCATAGATTTAAAAGCATGTGCCAGATGCTCTTACAGCATGTGTAACATCTAACACTAAATACAATATTACAACTGAGTGTTAAAGGCCCGGCACTGGCTGCTTAGCAGCCACTTGATCCACCTAGTTCGGGGCAACGGGAGAAGCACCAAACCACCCTGGTGAAACAATAGTTGTCATTGAGTGCACTAAGATCAGCAGGAAATGACTCCAAATAAAATAACACAGAAAATTGTCAATATCTATGTCATTTGGTGCACTGTAGTGTGCAAGATACAGTTGAATCTGGTTAATGGGACCAGCTGCTTATTCGGACCAAATCCTAAAGTACCGAAACAAATGCTATTATATACGTGTAATGTTATTCGCTTATTTGGACCAAAGTTCCATTTAATGGGACCAAAGAACAAGAGAGCGAATAAGAAAAAGAAGCCACAAGTCGCCACTTAGCCACCGCAAAGCGTGTCAGCACAGATAAATGGGAGGATTTTTGGGATCCCTGGGACAAATTATGCTTTTATTAAAGGTCAGGAAATCCGAAAAGTTGTGTTGACAAGAGCAAAACCAGCGGGAGGTGACCACGCCACCACTTTCTTGATTTTGTACAAGTTCAGTCCGTCAAGAGAAGGCGTCAGATCACACTGGATAAGTTCTTTAAACGTTGACTGGAATTTGGTAAGAACTTGTTTTTTACAGTATTATGCTTTGCATGCGAAGTACCTCTACATTGTGTTGTAGATTGTTTCGAAAAACTTGGTTGCAAATCTATTTTTCAATGAACAAAGTTGGTAAGCAACAGTAGTTCTTGTTTGTATGTTCACTATACGCTGTTCGCTATTCGCTATACGTCCCGATGCGGTCCGATTAACTGGATTCGACTGTATTAGGGTATTTCATGCTTTGTCTGGTCAACTTTTTACAACATTTCACAATTAACAACATTTCATTTGTTAATATAAATTCAATTATGAATTTCCGACCTGCAAAGTTGTGACAGGGCAATTTAGGACTAGTAACGAGAAAAAAAAATGTTTTTTCAACCAGATGATGACCATGGGTGATTCAAATTATTTTTTGGTAAAAACGCATATCCATGAAATGCTTAGTCTTTGAGGAACAAAGATTGGCAGATAATCTTCAGTTTTAGGATCATGTTTCTCAATGAAAGACAGGAAGGGATTTGCATATCCGTTTAGAGTATATAATATAATTACATTATTCAAGGAATCTGCCCTAATAAGCAAGAGTCTAAGCTGAACTGATGCTGTGGAGCACTTTATGTTGCTTCACTTTTCCATGTTTAAACATGTCAGGTGATAGGCACTTAAATGTGTGGATAGTGGAAAGTATTGAATTTAGAAATTAACACTCATGAAATCAGCACTTAATTATCCACATAAAGGCAAGCAAATAATAGACCTAATGCTGGATGGCAGGAACAGTCCAATGAATTGTTATGTAATCATTGTACTATGCATAGTATTTGTAGTGTTGCTGTGATGTTTCTTTGTATATTTCCTCCCTGTTGACATTAGGAGAGCGAGGGTGACTGGAACCTGGTGATGCTGGTTGCCGTAGCAGCAGCAGCCGTTTTGCTTGTTCCCAGTTTAACACGAGCACTTGCCTGAGCTCCAGACAAAGAATGTCTTCATCAAGTTAACGTCATGCCTACAAGCCTGTTTAGTTTCTCTGTGGCATTTATACAGATGATCTCACACACACACACACACACACACACACACACACACACACACACACACACACACACACACACACACACAC
>JAUZST010006532.1:0-14779 GCA_034779995.1 Parotocinclus haroldoi
TGTGTGTGTGTGTGTGTGTGTGTGTGTGTGTGTGTGTGTGTGTGTGTGTGTGTGTGTGTGTGTGTGTGTGTGATTACCTTACCAGTCACTTGCTTATTCACTCATGTTTGGACTATAGACTGTTCTTACTTGGTAAATGTGTTTAGAGAATCTATTGTGCAAATTACTCAATGACTGTCTGCTAATTGTTTGTGACAAGCTGTTTAATGCATGGTAGCATCATGGCTCAGTGGGTAACACTGTGTCCTCACAGCGAGAAGATTCTGGGTTTAATCTCAGATGAAACAGTCTGGGTCCTTTCTGTTTGGATACTGCATGTCCTCCCCATGTCCATGTGGCTTTGCTCTGGGGGATCCAGATTCCTTTCACCATCCAGTGCATGGTAAATTACTTAATTACAATAAAGTGAAGAGTGAATTAGTTAAGTAATGCCTGCAAATGGACATTTAGGTAGAAAGTATGTCCCCCACTTCGAAATGGTTTAGGACTTCTGCTGGCTGGGCAGTGAAGAGTCTTGTTTGGGGGCCCAGGTCAGCTTGTGTTGTACATACAACCTTCTGATTGTAGTCTACTGAACCGCTACTGTCCTCATACGCCAGTTGGTGCACTAAAGTTAATACAGAAGGTTTAACTGAATTATGATCACACATAGTTGTTCAAATAATCATCATGGATATTGACTTACCTCGACGTCCAATATAGACCTTGTATGGCTTTCCTGCCGATGCGGAATTAAAGGTCACAGGGCTGCATGAGAGCATGCTGTAATGGAAATGATGGCAGTATGTTAAGGGGGCAGCTGACCCTCTGTTCTAAATCCATCTCACCGGCGGTCAGATCTATGCGGGCCTTCATACCGTAAGGATTAACGCATGCACCCACTGCTTCAACTACTTTGTGTATTTGCGTCAGCACGGGACTCCCATCACTCACGCTGCGCCTGAGAGTAGCAGCTGTTATGGCCGAGGTCCCTCAAGACTTGAGGTGGCAGGTGTTTGCCTTCCAGGCTCCCAGTCATGAAGCAGAATCCAAAGGTCGCTGGTTTGACCTGTTAACTTCTATTGAGAATTGCGTTTTGAAAGTGTAGAAAATCAGTGTATGCTATTATTTGCCCTTTTGAGATTAGATCTAGGAACAAAAATGTAACAAAATGCCTATCTCAAATTAACAGCCAGAGGTGATAGTGGCGAGGGAAAACTTCCAGCAGCACATAAAAACAGGTTCAGAGGAACATTCCTGGACGTTAATTTCACATACCCCTAAATTCCTACTGTGTGGGGTCTTACAGTAAAACATTTAAGAGAAACAACCCAGAATTTTAGCCGAACAGATTCAGAGCACAGTTACTACTGAAATAAATCTGGCATTGCTTTATTTTTTATCTTCCTTCAAAATGTTAAGGAAAGCAGGGTCACCATAGCTCCAGAGTCTATTTCTGTACCGGATGCTGCTCCATTGCAGGGAATCAAAATTTAAGCCTGTCTAACCCTATGCTTCCTTCCACACAGGCTTCTAAATCCTTTGGACAGGTGGTCTCAAGCTACTTATCAAAATACACTTCCCAGCATTGACGCTCCAGAAATTGTTAGCCTTTTCGACCACTTGCTAGTAAATACACACGAACTGGTGTCATTGGGAACTCTGAATGTCCTGGTGGATGATTGTTATTGATGTATACCATCCCAAGCATATAATAATTTAAGAGGCCCTTATCCAAAGTACCTTCCAACTAATAGTCTTGCATTACTTAAGATCCACTGACCCAAAAAGTGACAGCTTGGAAGAAGAGGGATTCAGGCTGTATTTCATTACAACACGGTTTTATCCAGATCAGACTTATGGTCTTTCTCAAGGACCCAACAATGACAGTTGGGTTCCAGTTCCTCTTATCGCTAAACCACAACTGGCCCTGGATATTTATTGAAAGTTTTCATCATCTAGTGTAATGTCATGTCATCATCACTTCCTACGGCCATTCTGAATTTAATTTTGAGTTTACACACCAAAGCATGTTTGATAAGGCAGTCTTATTTATTAATTTGCAATATTCAGTGAATTTACATCTGTACACAGTTGTCAATTAATAGTAAAAAAAAATTCTGAAGTCAAAGTCAACTGAAGGTACAAAATAGCATTTTTTTAGAAATATATTCATTATATATAGTAGATAAAGCATTAACTGAATCTCAAACTCAAGAGGACCATTATGTGACGATAAATTCCATCAACATTTAATAAATTATTGCTAGTTTTCTTGGGGTAAATTAACTAAATTAATATGGACATAGACAGTGATGTTTTATATATAAATACAATGTAGCACATTCTTCACGCTAAGATGGGTTTAGACATCTATAGCCAGCTCTGTAGTGAAAATCATAAATCTGATTTGTCAGATTTCATGTCCTTTTGTTGATAGACTGAAACTACTGAACCCTTCAAAATATCATCAGAAGGGGCGCACAGCCAGAAACCTTTATATTAAAAACACAGAGCAGCATTTTGTATAGGTTGAAGTCTTTGATTTTACTTTATTCATTAAGTTCATATATATATATAATGTTTTACATAAACATGTTTAGAAGAAAAAGGTTAGAAGGGCTTGACTACATGAAACTGGAGAAATTTTAAATTGAATAGCTTGTCCAGTATACATGTGAATTTTATCTCATAAGATGACCAGGGTTTTTTTTTTTTTTTTTTAATTCACAGAAGGTAACTCCTGTACTCATGATGTTTGATTCTTCTTTCCACAGGTTTCCCCAACTCCAACATGAATCTTCCAGGAAGAGAAGAGCAAGGACCCACCTGCTCATCTCCGCAACTGCAGGACAAAAACGCCAATCATCGCACCTCCTCCCCCAACTCCCCCATCCCTGCATCCCTGGAGAACGGCAACCAGATAACCAATGGTAACTCATGCAGTTATGTGAGAGAACAGCTAGCAATGCCAGGGAGTAGTTCATATGTTTTGATACGCGTTACACGTTTTGATTTTCGAGCATTTTCATCCTTATATCTGGTCTGTATTTATTCCTCAATTCTGCTTTTTTTCCACCGTGTTCTCTACAACGTGGAAATCATAGAGCACTAAAACCGGAAAAAGTACCTAACTTGAAGTAGGAGCTAAAAATTCCTGTATGCACGAAGAACTTCAGCCATCCTCGGTTCCTGATGTGTGAACAGGCGAGAAAGAGGGGCACAGTTCTAAGAACTATGAAAAGTTTATCTAGTATGAAAGCATCTAATGTAGCATTAAATAAATCCCATATTAATAGAAGTGGCAGTGTTTACGTTTCATGTTTCTTGTCTCTACTATAACCACATTCATTTCTGACCTCTCATACTGTACAGTTTGCACCCATAGTCACGTCACCTTTAGTTTTAAGTCACTCTTATATCCAGACATGATTTTATTTCTTTCTGATTCGAAGATTTCCTCCTCTTGCCACTTTATTCTAATACTATAAATTACTCTAATTACCCACCTCACAATTCCAGTAATTTACTGTTCAGACCTATCCCTATAATTTCCTCGATATTGGTCTCTTAGGAAGTTTAATTGGTAGATTGCCACATGGGACTGAAATGCTGACATGTATTTACAAATCTAGATTGAGGACTGAATTGCCACTATGAATTTTAAAACAATATATGACTTGTTTTCATGAGTTCTAGTAATAAATAAATGTAAATGTAATTTTTGCCTGGCTGGGTTCTGATAGCTGTTCCTATCTTGAGTTTATCGCTGGTTGTCATGGTTTTACTGGTGGCACTTATGATACCAGACCCTGGCTATTGGTGCATGAGGGTAGCTTGTCTAGTTACTGTTCCTTTTCCGATCTCAAACTATTTGTGATTTTTTTTTTTTTTTAATTACCATAAAATGAGTGACTGCTTTCACATAACACTGTGTGTTCTGTCTGCTGAGCTAGGAGACGGTGATTGGGACATAAATGACTCCATTGTGCATTTGACAAATAATTTTGACCAGCAAACAGGTACATCTTTCCTAGCACTGTGCTGCTTGGACTTGACTATTCCTGTAATTCCCCCAGAAAAGTGCTAGGCTTTATAGAAGTTGTGTTAAATCACCTGCCTTAAAATGTGTTAAATAATAGTTTGTGCCAAGTTATTGGCTTTTGTTCACAATTGCCCTGTCCAGTGGTTTCAAGGAATCTTCTGCAACAAACTTCTGGAATTCTGACATGTTTCCATTGTCATAAGCTCAGTGCGGTGCTAGCTAGTGTTTGCTAAAACAGGGGAGCACGTATGCTTGTTTTATAAGCTTGTACACATGCACTGAGCATTTTATTAGAGACACTTGTACACCCACTTACTTACCCTACTTACATGTGGCAGCAGTTCAATGCATGATATGGGATATGGGCTAAAACTCAGATAACAAATTACAATTGCAGTGAAGAGCAAAGCATCCCAAAGCGCATCATCCTTGAGGCATATGGGAAACAACGGCAGAAAGTTGTGCTAGGTTCCACTTCTGTCAGCTATTAACAGAAAACTGTAGTGGACAGGCTCACCAAAATAAATATTCCAGCATGGTTTAATGAATTTGGATTGTTGCTGGGACATACAGATGGTTGGGTATTGAGTGATTGAAGCCAAAAGCATAAATCCAAGGACCAAACCTGTCTTGTGTCGACAGTCCAGGCTGGTAGACTTGGAGTAATGCTGTGGCGTTAATACCATTTAATCAATCACCTATTGAATGTGACAGCCTAGTCGAATATTGTTGCTGACCATGTGCATCACTTCATGGCCACCATATAGTCATTTTCTGGTGATAATGCATCATGTTTCTGAGAAGAATTGATGCCGTTACTAACACTGACTCCACACCAGGGAGGTGATGGGTAGGCGTACCATGCTGTAGCCTCCTATAATTTCACAGATTAGTCAGTCTCTATCCAAGACTCTCTGTCTGAGCATCTCATTCGTTCATGTGTATAGATTTATTTCTTGTTTTATTCCCCCAAATAACACAATTTGACAACTATTTACATCATTGTATTATGTAGCATAATTAATCAAGTTTATTTAAAGTGTACATGTGCTCTCTGATTTACAATAGTTACATTCCCAATAAACTCATCGTAAAGTGATTTGTATCGCATACCATGAATTTGAATATATACTGTATAGACTCACCTAACTTGCACATGCGTAAAACACTTTATATTAGCCTACAGTTAGGCAGTTGTTAGCACAAATATGTCATAATGTTGAATATCTCAAGTAATTTATTGAATAATATATTGCGGGTGCTGCTGCTCAGCTCAGTTGGCTGCTGCCTAGATTCCCAGTGGGAGACTATTATACTAGGTATCGCTTTTAGAAAAATCTAAATTCAGAATACTGTTTTTTTTCTTGAATATGTATTATCAGATTCCAGTCATAAAGTTGAAATATCATAAACCAGTCCTTTGGGAATATGTGCATTGCTTATTTACAATTGAGCATGTGTGGGTTCCTGTTTGCACAAGGGGTCCTGGAACCAGTCCAGTCTCAGCGGATTGCTTTAATACTATGCATAAAGCCGTGCTTGCCTTCAGTTTTGATCAGTGTTTGTTGTTAAAATTAGACAGACTTTGGGAATGTATGGATGCATGGGCTTTGTTGGCGATGAATGGATTGTGGGAAGGTGCATTTTACATGGCAAATAACATTGAAGAGTTTATTGGACAGAGCGATTATGTTTGTTCTGAAGCATGACTTTTCATTATAATGCTTGGTTGATCTCTCAAAGTAAATTGGGAATCAGGAACATAGCCGACTTCGCAAACTTCAAAAATTTAGCACCCTTAAGTTTTACAATTTACTTACAAATTCAAAATGTACACAAATTTAATAGAAAGATGTGTTGTTGTGTAAAACGCCTTTGTATTAGGTTGCACAACTAACTGCAACCCCAGTGGAACGAGATGGAAATCCCTAAGTTTTTTTTTTTTTTATTTTATTTTTTTTTAAGTTTTACGTTTTTATTTATTTATTTATTTTTTGCCCATACTCATTTCCAGTGGAGCTCATGCAGGTGTGTGTGGCTATAAATATAAACGTTGTTTGTTCAGTGAGGTTGAATTGTGCAATAGACACCCAAAGACTTGAGTTTCAGTGAGTGTAAATTAGCTCGGTGTCACTGGCTTTCAAAGAAGATTTTTAGACACAGGCTGCGTTTGACTCCTCTATGGTAGAATAAGAGCACAATACTGAGAGAAATACATTATTTATTGTTCTTTAGCAGCATTATCAAGGGAAAGTCCAGTTCCTTAGCAGTGACCTTCCTCCAGAGGGTGTTTTAATCAGCCAGCGAAAATTTGACCTTGGTCTAGATATCCATGACATATTGGGAAGGGTAAGACATCCCCAGTCATGGAGAAAATAAAGTGGGTTGACCTAAAAGCCATCAGAGGGAGCCCATGATTAGTGTGAAAGGCTCTGGATTTGATAAAGTGTTCCTCCAATGAGCCATCAGTCCATACTGTGCATCTGTCCATGGTTCCTGTCAAGCACTTGCTTCACTTTGTCCTTGGTGAGACGCTTCGATAGCAGCTTCAAAAAATGAAGCAAGTTCATCATATTAGCCGCTCAGTAACTGTAATTACTGCTCACATTCCAGCATTTTTGTCTTAACAGGGACATTAGAGGACGAGGGACACCACAAGTCAAATGCATCTAGTGCCTCAACGATACACAGACATATGGACAGCCATCACACTCAGGTAAAGCACACATACATACTCACACACACTGTAAATCAGCCCAGGGTCTCCCAGCAGCACAGATAATGGATAATGAACGGAAGAGAGAGTTCTGTGTCCTGTAAGACTCAGCACTCTGATAATGATTGGAGAGAAAGAGCTTATCTGAAGATTATACTTACTGCTCACTGCATGCATTATGACAGAGACCAGAACTGAGTACGTTTACTTACACTTAATAAGCTGATCATAATCAGATTTATGCAGTTATCTGATTATTCAGTTGGTCATGTAAACAACATACTCTGACCTGGAAATCGGATTAAGAAATCTGATAAAGAGAACTGGATATTAGTTTAGTTATCAGCATCTCCTTACTCCAATTTCAGTCGGTTTTCTCAGTCTGTGTATGCATTGCACATGTAACCTGGTGATTTAAGCCATTCCACAAGCAGCTAGCAGATTGTTTCAATGGACTTGGTGCTTTTCTCTCTTGCAGGGATCAGGCAACCCTGGTATAAAATGTCGCACGTGTGAAATGGTTGCTGAACACTTTGGGGGAGAAGCTGAAATGCTCTAGTTGCTTGAGGAATTCAAAAATTGATTTATTTAATTTATGTTTGAAGTCCGTTGTGTGCCTTTGTGAGATTATAAGGTGGTTGCAAAGTAGAAATCAGATTATTGCCTGAGCCACATGCGCTCGGAGGTTCCAATTTATCTGATTACCCAATTGCAAGTAATCTTGTTGATCCGATTACTGACTTAATCTGATTTTCTGCATTTATCGCATTATTAAGTGCATGTAAACACATTCACTGGATCTCCACTCTGCTTCTCACCATGTCACATGAGCGACAGATCAAAGCTTAACGATGAATCTTTCGCTAGTTGGCATCCATGTCATCTTCTGCCTGCGCTTTTACTAAAGGTGGTCAATAAAACAATTGCAGAGTGGCGGTTAAATATATCACTATATGTCATGTTTTCTACAACCTTGTTGGATTTTTGTATGTAATCTCATTGCCTAGATGACATAAGGCTATACCTTAATATATTTATGGTCTGGCCTTATATCACATATGAGGTGACAAGTGACTGGTGTCGTACATCACAAGGGTGCCATTGTAAATCATCAAATGCAAATGTTTCCTGTTTACAGATTTAGATATTCAGCCTTGACATTTATGAGATGATTGGATGGTGCACATCCTCCACTGTCACTCAGACACAGTGAGAGTAGAACAAAGCACACAGTAGTATAAAAACAGGGAGAATCGGATTAAAGGGTAATTAGCATTTGACATAAAATCATGTTAAGCCTTGAAGCTAAAGTATAGTATAAAAGGACAAAAAAATGAGCAATATTCACCAAGAGCTTCAGCTCATTGTTCAGCGTTAATGGCAACTGGATGAATATTTTACATATTGGACCAAGTTGATCCATGCTGTTCTTAGCACTGTACAAAACTGATCAGCAGAAGAACCTCACAGAAGGACAAAAGATGGTATCACATTTGGTATGGACCCATGTCAAAGGATGTACCAGATTTTGAGATACTGAGTTGTAAAATCCTTCGGGGAGAAAAATCGAATTTGATACCCATGAATTCTGGACAGTTGCATCCATTGCATTTAAAGCATTTAAAATGTGTAAAGATGCATTAAGATGCAAAAATGTATGCATTGTAGAGATTGACAATGTCATATCCATTCTGTTTATTACCCTGCCTAATGTGGTTGTAGTTTTGGACACCAGAGGGCTGCCATACATTATGCTCACATGTGCATTTAAAACTCCTGTTCATTCTTAGATCAAAAACTGTCCACACTATATGTTAGGATTCACAAGACACGGATGTGATCATCCTAATATTTAGTTTTCGGGGGACTTGCATTTGCCTAGTACACTTAAGGAGACATAGGAAGGTATTAGATTGTCCTAGTCTTAATCTTGGACTATGGCATTTTAGCAGAGCTGACATTTGATCCTGTGACATCGCATAGCAGTACTGAGACACAGTACTGAATATATCATAAACATAACTACAACGTATTACTGACACCAGTGCTTGTAACTGATTTGTGATATACATTACAGTGCAGAATCTTAAGCCACAATTAAGTTTGCTGTTTTAGCAGTGTATCAACAGCAGTGTATCAACAATGTGTATCAACAATGACCACATGTATTCATCATTGTTGCTGAATGAACCCAAAAACTTGGATTCATGAGTTCGTAATACTTTTTCCACTGATCTTCAATCTTGTCTGTGAGCTTTAGTATATATCTGCCTTTTCATCCTGTTCTTCTTACAAAAAAATCTTCTTAGTAGCTAGTTATACAAATGAATTGTAGAAGTGTCAACTTGGCATGATGGTGAAGCTGTCACATGCCGCTTATTACTCAAGTGTAAGGGAAGGTCACACGAAATACTTTTCACTGTAGCCTATAAAAGTGGGAAAAAAAAGTGTGTATACTGCTTTTTCAATGCATGCAATTTTCTGGTTGTGTTCCATTAAGGAGACTGAGAAATAATTATAAATGATCATTATGTCATTGCTAAGATAATGGCGTTTGTAATCTAATGATGGCTAAAGAACGGTTCACAATGCTGTATGTAGTGGGACTTCATGGTCACAGTGGTTAAAATACTGGACTATGGCTTTGACTGTGTAGTGTTTTTATTCTGTGGTTTGGTATGCAGCC
Organism: Parotocinclus haroldoi; assembly: GCA_034779995.1. NCBI lineage: Eukaryota > Metazoa > Chordata > Actinopteri > Siluriformes > Loricariidae > Parotocinclus > Parotocinclus haroldoi. The sequence continues at coordinate 9,427 of JAUZST010006532.1, forward strand.
TGAGCCTGTAAGCAACTGTCTGCTGACACTAGGAAAATATGCATAAAATGGCCAAGGAATCATCTAACCACATATTTGCTCTCAAATTGATAGGCTGTGATAAGGTAAATAGATGTTGGATGAAACCAAGAGATGTAATTAGTTTCTCCTGCATCTTTCTCCAACCAATAGAAATGCCTGGAGCAGTCGTGTTATCAATGGCCTGATACAAGGTTAATCCAAGGTTGATCCAACATTCGTTTAATCTTCGGTTTTGGGCTATTTTAAATGTTTTACCTGTATATAAAATGCAAGTTGGTTGGTATCTTCTTCCAACCCAGTCAGTATGATCTGATAAATCTAAACCCAAGCATGTTTTTTAAAGGCAAACTATCAAATTGATTGGTATTTTAAACCACAAAAAATAAAGTATGTTTATGGTTTATGGTATGTATCTGTCAAGTCTGTTTGATAATCACAATGAATATAATGTTTTTAACGCTAACATGGCCTATCAGCAACAGTTGGGGGTGGGGGATAACTGTGGTGCTTAGATTTATCTTTCATTAATCATTTATCATTAAACTCTAAGGGTATTGGTTACCTAAATAGATATTAGACGTACATGTGTTGTTTTTTACTGTTATCCATTTCATACATTTTTGGTGATCGCATGCGTCTTGTGCAAAATCTCATTTCATTCATTTCTCACCCACTCAGAAACAGGAAGTTCCTACTGTAACAGACAGCAATATGTGCAGTGACAGCAGGAGGGTATATTTGTATGTCTGTCTGCTTTATGTCTGTACAAGGAGTTTATTTCCAGTAGGTTTCACTGTGCATATAATGTGTATCATATACACTACCATGCTGTGGCTTTCACATTATGCAATATGTGGCAAGCTAAACAGATTTATGAATGTGTAACTGTAGAAGTCAGTTTGCCCTCTCCTGCTGGATCCCACCCGCCATTGGATATAAAACAAATTAGCCGAGTATTCAGTATTCATTATATTATATCTTGTTCTGTAGAGTCCTGTGTAGTCAGAGCAGTTCAGGAAGTCCCTAGTTAGGATTGGTTATTATTGTGAAAACAAAAACATGGTGCAACCACACAGCCAGGCTTATGTAAGAGCCTCCGTGTAAAAGAGGTACAGGTGCAACAAAGCGAAAACAACACCCTTTTTTAAATTTAATTGGTTTATAGTATTCTTGTTCTCCGCTTCAGCCTTCCCAAGCTGTTTGCTTTAGAATTGCTTTGACAAGTTTGGGTTAACTTTATTTAGCAGACACTTTTATCCAGTAAACAATTTACAATTGATACAATTGACCTCTCAGTCCAAGCAATTGCAGTGACAGCTTGCCAGAGGTGGGGTTTGTACCCTGGACCTTCTGGTCCAGAGTCCAGTACCTTACTTCGTTAGACTACCACGGCTTATTTATGGGCTGAAAGAAATAACAAATTGACGCTAAGGCTGAATAGAGTAAAAAAAAATACCATATTTGTAAAATGTGAGTAAGTTTGGGGTGAAAGTTTAAACTGCTTCAGACCCAGAGTTTAAATCAGAGAATGCGTTGAAGAAAACGCGGAACTGGTTAGAGTCGGCATGTATAACAGTTACAGAGACAGACATCAGCTCAAAGGTCAGAAGCATACACTTCAAAATTATTTTCATGGTAATATTTGTTTAATTTAATATCCGCATCAATGGCTATTTTCATGACCGACACAAGGTTATAACACACGAGTCATGAGCCAATTCAAGCCTTGAGAAACATAATGATTTTTTTTATTCATAGCAGATTCTAAAAAGACTAGGCATCTCTTTTCCTGACTAAAGTTTGATTTTTGTGGTGGTTATTCTCCACTTAAAACTGGAACATAGAACTTATTACCTTCATAGTAATAACCAGCTAATGATCTAGCTTTTTTTTTATAAAACCTGTTTTGTTCAAGACTCCAGCAATTGCAGCCCAGCTTTTCTCCTTATCTGCCCAGTTGTGGTAGTTCTTGGAACTTAGTTAGCAGGCACTCTACCACAACTCACTGAAATTGTCCGTTGCATGCGTGAAGAACACATTTATGCATGAAAAGTAAATCAGATGACTCAGACTGATGAAACATCTGTAAACCAAGGCCAACCAGTACAGACTTGGCCAGACTGGGAATCAGCCTGGAGTAAAGTCACACGTCGAGTCCTGGATCAGGATTTGAAGCATTTTTGTCCCTCCTTATACATTGTTCAATAAATTACAGGAGATATTCAATATAAGTATAAAATAAATTAAATGTTAATTTTGCCCAACTGAAGGTTAATGTAAATGTTTTTATATAAATCCCCTTGGTGTAGGATGCATTCGACTTCAGATTATATCCCCATCGTAAACACAGGAGTACCGGTAATAAAAGCAACTGGCTTTCTTCACTCTCTTGTGCTTGTCAAAATAGAGGTGTTTAGTTTGAGGAGCAGATCGACAGTGAAGATGTCAGCTGTGTGAAATCGCTTCACAATTAAAGAGCATAGACAGGAGATCTGCTATCACTGTGCATGTAAGATATTACCAGTTTAAAAGGCTCATTGTTTGTTATTCAGAATACACACACAAACCTGCATTTGACTAATAGTTTATTGATGTGCTTCATTAGTTGAATTAGTAATACCCAAACCTGTCTCTTGAAGGAAGTGTTCCACGGGTTCTCCAGTTACCAGATCCCATTCAAACCTCCTTCCCATTTTTCTGTCACATGATAAGGCCAGAGGTCTTATGACTACCCAGGAAGTGGCCAGCGTTTATCAATGCAAAGCCATGGCCATAAAAGCCGTCGTAAACAAAGAACAAGTTGCACGTATACAAAGATCCTGCGCATTAAATAAAGCTTCAATTATTCATTTCAGTGATGAAATATTTACAGGGACAGAATCACTCTCTAGAGAGGCGAGTGATCTAAAGTCTAGCACCCTGAAACTGGACCCGCTTTTACTAAGCTGCATAAGCTGGTTGATACTCATTCAGTGCTAATGTTCTGAGCTGGTAACTCTACCCTGGGTTTATGAAGCATAGCCTGTGTTCCTTTTCTGGACAAACAGGGTTAGATAATGGTGAAGAATTATTATCTGCATGCAACACAAGATTTCATACAAGCATTCAAACCTAACCTTTAATAATATTGGAGATGAAGCTAAACAGCTGAAGGTTAAGGGCCTTGTTTGGAGTTGGGAAGAGCCTTAAACTCCATCCTGAGCAATCACAGACCATCTCATACATCTTTTGTCCATACATGTAAGAGGGGCACGTCTGGTCCAACTTTATTAAATATTGAATTCTATCCTAAACTCTATTATATATATAATTGTTTTAGCAATGGTGTAATTACAGGAAAGAGTTGCTAAATCACTAAAGAAGCAACTGAAAACACTGAAAATGAAAGTAGTACAGGTGTGGGGTGGTAGGTTAATTCATATACATCCATACTAATCCCACCATTTCTCTGCAGTCACGCTTATGGCATGAGGGCAAAATACCTAAATGCAGGATTAAAAGATTTGAGAAAAATCACATAGTATAACCATAATGACAGTACATGTATTCTACCAAAAGAATAGACCACACATTTAACCAAACAAACTACATTAAGTATAAAAATATTAACATGCTTAAACTTATTGTACTATTAGTGCAATAAGAAGCTTAACATTTTAATCAGCTACTGTAATCATGTATGTTAAAAGGTCTAAATAATAAACAATATTCATATTCCTCAAACTCACAACAATCTTAACTATCACCTGCATAATAGGGTGCAAAACATTGGTATAATATCAACGAGACAGAAGAATTCCATATTGTTTAACTTTGATTGGAGTCATAAATCTGTGGTTTGATGTAAAATGCAGCGTTTTCTATCAAAGTAGCAGCAGCAGCACACAACTAATTATGGCTGCAACAAATTTTTTTATTTTTTTTGTTTTTTCGGGGGGGGTGACTACCATCTATTTCGCCATACTCCATTAATCCAGTAGTACTTCAAAATGATTACGAAGAGGTTCCCAGAGATCCTGGACAATCTGATCCTGTCCATGCCCCAACGCTGTCAGGGTTTTGGCAGTCTTTGGTGACCATACACCCTACTGAACAGTCAATGTGTGGCATATTTTGTCCAGTTTGACATGCTTCTGTTCACCCTCATAAATATGTTATGTATAAACGGAGTTGATGTCTCATTTGCACAATTGACATTTTTATTTGCTTTTCTAATGATCTTGTTTAATGAAATACAATGAGATGCTGCTTTTCTAATCACTGCATTTTCATTTAAATATTGAATTTTTTTTGTGACCAGTCGAGCCTGTAAGCTACATTGGCAAATATTTAATTTGATCTCCCCTCACACTTGAGCAAAAGCAGCATCTTGAAGCATCGTCAGGATGCCAAGTTGACCCTTCTACACTCTGAAGAAGCTTGATCATGGATTGTATTTTTGGAGAACTCACTATTTCAGAATGGGAACAGTGAATAGAATATCATCTGCTAAAGCTCACAAATATTGGAATGGAAGATCAGTGGAAACTAGTTTTATGGAAGTCTAGTTTTAAAAATTGTGGGTTCATTTGTCAAGAATATGCTAAATATGGTCATTATACCATTGCCAATGACCAAATCAATTGGTGGCTTAAGACTTTTGAACAGGGCTTTGCTTAAGAGTCCAAAAGTGTCAGCTTGGAAGTCCTACGGACGTGAACCCTCAACCTTCTCTGAACCTTCTCTGAAGTAGTTCAACTGCCGATCCACTACTGATACCACCTACTTTAATTCAACATTGTTACTTTAAATTAAAAACATAGTGATGTTGAGCATGAGCAGTTCAAATTTAGCATATTTCAATGTGGGCTTATTACTTACTGTGTTTCATTTTTTTTCATCCCAAAATACTATTCCAGTACTTTAATTGTACCTACTACTAGAGATTTGCTCACAATGGAAGGAAGTCAAATGTCTCCATTGATACACCCTCTCCATTACTCTACTGTATCCTCAGCAGAGGTTATCTCCAGAAGGACACTCTAGCTCGTAATGTCCTTATGGCACTCGGAAGCAGGAAATGGCCTTTTAACGCTGAAGACTCCTCCCTCGCTGCCAATATGTCTGACACATGTATTCTTCGCATCTCAGTAGGCAGCCTGCACCACGTCTCCATTTGTCTACCACATCCGCTCAGGATTGATTTGCATTACAGTAAAAAGAAAAAAAAAGACAAAAATTTGTATAAAAAAAAAAGTGTGTGTGTGTGTGTATATATATATATATATATATATATATATATATATGTATATATGTATATGTATATATGTATATATGTATATGTATATATGTA
>JAUZST010006533.1:0-14778 GCA_034779995.1 Parotocinclus haroldoi
GCGATATTTTACATAAAGGACAACCAGTTGTTTATCAGTTGCTGACAATCTATCTAGAGCTGAAGTAAAGAGGGTGCCCCACACTACAGCCAGTCATGTCTGCAAGGGATGTCCAACCGGGCCAAACTGCACTGTCTGAATTCTTACTTTAATATATCAAACAATCTGTGGTATTCTAAATAATTACTTGAATATTAGTGACAGTCTTGTAAAAGGATTTTTTTTTCTTTTAATTTTCGAGTTTCAGCAAAGGGGTGCAATACAAGTGTTGAAACTTTTATAAACTGAATGGTACACAAGAGTGGGTTGTTTAAGCCTCAGCATTGATCTGTGGTCTCTTTTTCTTTTTTACTGACATCACAGCTTGTTAATGACAAAAGAAGCTAATCAATGCTTTTCCCTGGGGGTGGTGGACTTCTACAGTGGCAGAATGCACTTACAGCTACCAGTTTATCCAATCGCCATTTATGTTGGCGCCTCACTTAGTCAATGGTGTCCACGTTGCATGAGTGGAGAGATGACTCCTGTGCAACCTTCTCTCCATCCAATGCTCCACAGAAGGGGGGTTTCCGTGATGATAAGCTAGGGTATTTGAGTCCTGTAACAACCAGGCACATTTTTGGCTTATTAACATGGATTGGAATTATTAATGTCATTTGTAGAACGGTTTTATTATTATTTTAGTTATTCCATGACTAATGCTGTGGCTACTGAAGTCGACCATCGCAGGGACTGGGGTTTAAGTCCCGGTGGAGACTTCAGCCAGGACATGCATCACACACAGTCATGTTTGCCTGTGTCTGGGGGAAAATAGGGGATTGTTGCCAGGTAATGCCCCAGCAAACCTTTCAGCTATTAGTTCTCTGGGAATCGTTCCTGCGACCCTGAAAAGGAAAAGCAGGATTGAACCATGAAGATAAGAGGAAACGAACTACTAAGGCTCTCAACCAAACTGACTTTTTAATGTGAATATTGTAATTAATTAAATTAACAGGTGCACAGTTCCATCTTCATTTATGTCATATAGCCCTTATTCAGAACGACTTACAATGAATACAGTCTTACAGTTCAAGCAATTGTGGATTAAGGGTCTTTCTCAGAGACCCAGCTGTGGCAGGGGTGGGAGTTGAACCCTGGACCGTCTGGTCCTCCTGGTGCATAGCACACTACCTTAGCCACTAGGCCACTATTGTTGTCATTACAAGCCCTGGACCACACTATGATTTCATAAAATAACCAAAAAGAGGTCATGATAAGTGATATGAAAGATTAAACAGCTAATAGGGTGTTTAGTTGGCTGTCTGCCACTGAGGATGTGAACACAAGTTAAATGCGAGCTCTGTTTCCCCAGAAGCACCGTTTTAAATAGGAAGCCCCAACTTTTAAGGGGATGAGAATCTCCCAGCTTAATATGATCACAGTCATTTAAGGATTCTCAGAACCTTATACGGCTTCGTGTGTCGAGTCCGGTGGAATTCAAAATGCTTTCTTTCTTGTAGGCCTCGTTTTTTTTTTTCTTTTTGTTTGGTGTGGGGGTTGGGGAGGGCTTCATTAACTGTTGTAATGCTGAAGACCTCGGATGGGTATCAAATGGCACATACCTATTTTGCCCTTCGTGTTACAGAATGTAAGAGATTAAGTGTGTGATGCCCTAGCACTTTTGTAGTTCCTCCCAGGATGGGTTGTAGGTTGACCTCGGCCCTGTCCAGCAATTAAATGTAGAGTACTTATGAATCGTGTCATCACTTTGGAAGTTGTCTTGGTGCAATGTATCAGATACAAACTGCACTGAATGGTTTAATTAAACTATTGTGCTATTACAGGCACACACTGTGCACTTAAAAGTTTTAAAAGTTAAAAGTTTTCTTGCAGTGTTGTTGGTTTGATCGATTCATAAGCCTACAGGTAACAAATCAAACATGACAGATCGTGCTCTGTAAGGAATGTTAACTACAGAATATCTGATGCCCTGTTATAGAGGGTTTCAATCAGGTATCTTGAACAGTATTGATTTTGAACGCTATGAAACATTCAGTCACACATAAAAACTGTAAAACCAAACATTGCGTTCATATTTCTGAACAACATTGTAAAAGGGCATGAGGTACAGTAGCTAACAGGGTGGCACAGCAGTGACGCGGCCAGATTTGCTGGCTGTGTGAAGTTTGATATTCTCTAGTGGGGTATGTTTGGGTTTATAGAAACATGCCATTACGTTGACCAGTTGGCAAATTTTGATTTAGTTTTAATCATAGTCTTTTAACTAACATTCAATTTAGTTTAGTGAAATTTTGGTAATATAATATGTTTTTTAGTTTGAATGTAGTTGTTGTTGTCTAATTAACATAAGATAATAGTCGACTTAATTTACTGTAGCATCAGTTGACTAAAATATGTAATGTAAAGGGTCAAATGTGTAAATACTTTACTGCTATAAGCACTGTGACACTTTTTGATTCAGTATCATGACTTGCATGCAGGTATCGTTTCAGTTTGTTGTATTTTACCAATGAGAGTCACCAAAGAAACTTTTTCAAAGAATGTTGTCCATATATCGACTCTTCTGTTGCTCCCAGGGGTTAAAAGTACATAACACAGAGATACATAAACTGTTGTAGGACAGCAGTTGCAATGACATGTATGTAACGACAGCCTCTGGTGCAGAAAGTTTGATTAAAAACGACGTTTTATTAAACGCATGTGGTATCAGCGTGAGCAGACTGAATGCTTATCAATGTTTGGCTGATGCTGCGCTCATTATAAGAAGGAGATGATGGTGGCGATAATGAGCAGGTGTTACTGCTCGAGTAAATTACATGCACAAACCTCAGATGGAGAAAAGTGTCTCAGTACATTGAACCATAGCAAATACAGCCGGGTCGTGCAACACTTTCCAGTTTCCGCACACTTGTCAGTTCTTGCTCTCTTCTGAAATACCTGTATCATAATTTCAACAGGAACTATGTTGTGCTGTCACATAAAAGAGTTTCCTAGTTCATATATGTGTAAGTACATGCTGAACCAAGCAGTGCTCTGTGCAACAGTAACAGTAATACGATATTTTAGATCTTAAAATTGTGATAAATCGAAAATCAATATTTGTTGATATGAAACAAATCAGTGAAATGGAAACACTGGAATATCTTTGGCTGTTTAATTAATACCGGTACAATACAGTACACTATATAACTTTGCTAAGTACGGTATATATATGGTGTTCGGCTCATGTACAGTGCAATTACACAGAATGTATTGTAAATGTTAAAGATGCGTACCTGTATATAGCACTTTTTGACAATGTAACACTGTATCAGCACAGTGTGAATGAGCAAGTCTAGGATGACAGTGGAAAGGGAAAACTATCTACATGTGGCGAGGAAGAAACTCAAAAAGGGAATCAGACTGCTTGTAAGGATTTAATAAACCTAAATACTGTAAAAGGGAGCATTGAACAGCAAAAAAAGAATGCTATACCAATATATTCTGGGATTTATTTTATATGATTAGACAGTATTGTCTCTTTCATGATGTAATTGTTGAAAGCATTTGCTATGTCTTGCCATCTGTTGCTTTGCTTGTCTTAAGGTACTGTTTTTTGCAGACAGATTTTTTTGGTTTCCTGAGTGTGTTTTTGTGCAGCTACATTGTCTGGTGAAAGCCTAGCATGGACAGCTGACTCTCAAAGTTTGTTTCATATCTTGCATAGTGGGTTAATTCACAAATCTAGCAGTTAAATCCACTGAAGTAGACTGAAGCTGGTGGTGTCTGTATTTTGCCTCCTGCCTCAGTTTAATCAGTCATTTTTAACTTCAGTCATGGTTCAACGCCAGCTTGATTTGTGGCCCTAGCATGCTGTGTGCACCCATTGCACATGCGCAGTAGTCTATCCTACATGGATACATGACGCAGTGAATATGTGAACTTTTAAGGTGTGGTTTTGACAGTGTTTTGCAAAGCGAGTGACAAACCCAATAATATTAGCTTGCACATTATTAAAATAACAATTGAGATATTGTCGTAGGTGACACATATCGCTTACACATAGCATAGAAATAAAACCAAGGGCCAATGCATTATTTAGCCCAGTATCCAGCCCTATGTACAACTGCCTTCAAACTAATAAAAGTAAATATATTACCATATTACCCTCACTCATTAAAATTTATGCAAGTTATTTATGCAGGTTCAATATAAAACACTATTTTATCCCCGTCAGTCCAGAAGAGGCTATGACTTTTATGTAGCTAATTTATGAACAACTACTTTAAGCCATGGGACCATGCTCTTTAACAATGCTGAGTAATGTTTTTCAGAGCTCAAAAGACCATTTATTAAAATAATGCAAATGAAGGCCTGCTTTGGATGCTCCTTTAGGCATCCTCTACCCTTTACCGGCTCCTGCGCAGCCTTGAACTGACATCAATATCAAACTCTCAGTGCTATTAACGAAACTATTTTTCTCCATCTTAAAGACGAATGCAAAACAAGTTCCACAGCACAGAGCCATACGTCATGAGATGCATTTCTAACGATGTAAAAACGCCTTTCTGATCAGGTCCATGGTAGCGTTGACTCATGCGAGCATCGGTTAAAAGGTGTGAGCCAGACATGATTTGGACCTCGTCTGACAGAAGGCAGTTATCGTTGCTCTTTTCAGAGCATTAATTAGATGATATGCCTGCTGTCTGCTGGGACAAATGATATACAGAAGTATTTACGCTCAAAGCTCTATTCGGTGATGAATTTTTCTGCGGAGAGGTTTTGCTCGTTTGATATCAGGGAACTGAAAAAAAAAGGTTTCTCCCAGTATTGATAAAAACCTTAGAGCATAAGAGTGACTTAGAGTACTAGTGTTGTCACGATGGACTTTTTCAACTGTGATACAAAATATCGAAAAAATACTAGAAATTGACAACATTTTCGACTACTAGACTTTTATAAATACTGTAAAATAATAATTTATACTACATACTATAATACGATTTTTAAAAAAAGATAAACATATCTAAATAATCTATATTAAGAACTATATTAAGAAGAAACTATATATATAGATACTATAATATAGTATTACAAACTCTATTATAAGAACGAATAAAATAAAATACTAATAAAATGAATAAACTGCTCACACAGTTAGTGAAACATTAATGAATTATCCCCTGACTTTTGTGAGCAGCATATATACTATAATACGATTTACTATACTATTATATATTATTATATTATTATTATTATATATATTATACTATACTATTGTTAATTCATTATTTAATTTTGATACTGTGGGAAACAAGTACTGCACTGTTCCAGCATGTTCAGTATCTATATCTAAATATGTTTATTTATTTTGAGATATTATACACTACACCGTACAGTGCAAAAGTGTTAGGCCACCATTAGATGTGTGGTATAATGACCATATATAACATATTGTTGACGATTGGAGACTTCATCACTCCATAACTATCTTTTCTAGTGATCTTCATTCCAATATTTGTGAGCTTTAGCATATCCTAGCCCTGTCACATGGTTTATCTTCCTAAAAAGTGCTTTATTGACTGCTACCCTTGCAAAAAGATCATTCCTGATACAGCTGCTTCGGACTGCAGAAGAGTCACCTTGGAATCCCAATAAAGAGTCCAGGTGATGCACAGATGTAAGGGGAGATCACATTAATTACAAGTCCTGTAGTCTAGAAGCTGTTTTTTTTCTGATATTGTTTTCATGCTGTTTTTTTTAATACATGTCGTATTCTAATAAAGAGACTGAGAAATAATTATGTATGGTATCTAATCTAATGGTGCCCTAAGACTTTTGCAAAGTAATGTATATCTCACAGTGTTTGTTGCATTGCATTTTTTGAGTCCGTCGTCTCCGATTTCTGTGCTGGATTTTTTACTCTCTCATTGCAGCTGGTTGACCATTAAGAAGAAAAATGCGATGACATTGCGCATTGATGAAGCGCATGAATCTTCCAGACATTGACGTCCATGAAAAAAAATGACAGAAATGTTCTCATTTGGCATAGGCTAGGGTCATGTTGTTAAGAAGCAGCAGCACAGACACTCCAGGCAGGACAGTCAGGTGCTCAGCCTCTTCAACCAGAAGAATAGCGGAGACAAGTTATACTGAGTCTGACAATGATTCTTGGCATAAGATGGGAAATTGATTTATGTGAGGAGAAGATGCCAATTTCAAGCACAAACAGAGCCCCAGTAGAGCTGATTCTGTGGTTGCTGGTCGTAGATAATACAAGAAAAGCTCGATAGAAACGAAATCTGGTCTTACAAGAAAAGTTTGCAATAGCTTGCCCATAAAATAATAAAAGCAAAGATGGGAGGCGGAGCCTACCCATGAATTAATTTACTCTGATTGGAACAGCCCCATTCATCCTCTTCTACCTCAGACATAATTAATCATTTTTATTTGATTCCTGATCTACATTTAAATTTAGATTTACAGCATTTAGCAGACGCCCTTATCCAGAGCGACTTACAACTCATATAGTCTTGGCAGATCCCATCCCATCACTTCCTAACTTAAAATTACTGCTCTACCACCCGAGTGCCACAAATTCCCATTCCCATTCTGATCCTGCTTATCCTGGTCAGGGAAAGGGCTTGCTGGATCCATTGTGCCCCATAACCAGACTTTCTTGTTGCAACCCAAAGAGTTTAACCAAATAAACTGATCAGTTGGAGACATAGTCCAAGTAACTGAAGAAAAGGTCCTCGTTCAAGTGACAGATTGTTTTTTTTTCTGACTAGACCCATCAGCTTGCTTCCACATCATTATTTGGCCAGGAATGCAAAACCATTCCAGGTAAGACAGGGGATTGTGGGTAACTGCTTCTGTGCATTTAGTGCATAGAGTCATTCTGCTGAAAGATTTCTGAATGATTTTGATTATCATTTTTCATGCAAGTGTAATATAAGAGGCCAACACACACACACAGTTAACAAACAAATTATTTTATTCATGTAAGTTAATGTATTAAATTATATATCTTATATATCATCACTGTGCAGGATACCTTGCTTAATAATAAAATGGGATTAGGGTTAGGGGTACTTGCTACAGTGATCATTGGAAAGTCCTCACAAGGTGTGTGTGTGTGTAATTGTGTGTGTGTGTGATTGTTTGTGTGTGTTTGTGCGAGTGTTTGTGTGTGTGTGTGAGTGTTTGTGTGTGTGTGTGTGTGTGTGTGTGTGTGTGCGATTGTTTGTGTGTGTTTGTGTGTGTGTGTATGTTTGTGTGTGTGTAACAGTTTTCTGAATCATGCTGTGTTAGGTCGGTGTACAGTTTTTGCCAATTCATTATATCTAGCATGTCATCTTTACCTATTTTTTTCAACAGAAGAAAAATGCACTGCTCCACTAAGAACAAACCAGCCATTACATAACTCACACGTCATTCTGCCAGTTAAGCCTGATATTGCCTGCTCTCTGCTCTTATTTCTTCCATCTCCATCTCGTTTGGCCTTCCACAGTAAGCAGGAGGTTGCATGTGACCTCTGTGATGTTCTGCTTATCCTATGAAGCGCTTCAATCCTACACACTCCTCAGCTTTGCTTCTTGGCTTGTAAAAGATCGTCCATTATCCCCATTATTTTACAATGTAATCATATTTTTTAAACCACAGAGTTTTGCTTTTGCCAGATAAATGTCTTCAACTGGGGTTCAAATATCTGAGCAACAAAAACAGGGAAACAATTCCTGTTGTTATGTTTCTCATCAGCCGGGAATTTCCTTTTTTTTCTTGATTTAATAAATCAATTGATACATGTTTACCCAGTTATTTTAAACTGTATAAATTATTCTGGTAAATAAAAAATCTGGTGCCACAACCAGACATGAATAAACGAAATATAAAAAGAATGTACCACTACTGCAAATATTTATTATTATAACTAATGACTGTAGCACTTTATCACAGCCCAGTTAAATACATGCTCTGTATGGAGCTCTGTTTCATTAACAATGCCAAGGATTCCTCTTCACCTGGACTCGCCTTCCTGATTCATGGTCAGTTTTGTGTCTGAGTGGAGCCTGACCCAGTCAGAAGCCATCTTGGGACTTGAACTCAGGTCACAGTGGTGGTGGGAAAGCAAACTGCCACTGCGCCATCCGGCCTCAGTGGATTACTTATGATTTGTGAGTTCTGTTCAAACCATTTTTTGTAAAAACAAACCAACCAGTCATTCGGTCATTTATTTCTTAATTTTCACACCCGCTTAATCCAAGTGAGGGTCAGAGGGAGCCAGGGCCTGACTGCCTAACTGGCAATACAGGTCACGCGGTGGATACCAAATCTAGACAGGGTGCAATCCATCATAGATACACGTCCACACATACCAGCTGCCCTTGAAAAGTGGCTGAACACCTGATTACCCAGAAGACACCCAGACACGGGAGGAGAACATGCAAATTGCCAACAGGCTGGACCAGGACAGTCTCTGGACATTGCTGTGCCCTGCCACCCTTACCGTGACTTGGTAATCAAAATTTGTCGATATTTTGGAAGGGCTACTGCACCACATGCAGCAAGGCAGAATACATACGTAGATAAACAGAGGGTACTGGAACTTAACCCCGACTCTGGATGGTTATGGCAATCTGACTGACAGATGAGACACAAACCATTGGTCTACCAACAAGACATTCAGGTTTGTTGCCAGTCTCATTCCACTGAGCAAGACCGAGCTGCTGCTCTACTGCACTCTGAATTTGAATCTGCATGTCCAGTGGTCGACTCCAGATCAGACTTTAAATAAATGGCAGTTCATGTATTAGAGCCTGTAGTGCTCACCCTTTATGGATTTCTCATTTGTTCTTGTGATGGCTTGAAGTTTCATATTCACATTATCCATCTTTTTCATGCAAAAATCCCTACACTGCACAATTTCTGTGTTTGAAATCGCAATATAAGGCACGATGACTGAGCTGTCTAAGCAGAGGTACTCTAAGTCAGAAACAGCTGCAGTGATTGATAGCGTGTGAAATCCTAGAGTGTGTTGGGTGCTTTTATGAACTTATTTGAATCGTAAATTTCAGTGGGGTTTCAAAAGGATTGGTTCAGTTTTACTATTAGACGTTTATTAGACGTAAAGGGAAAATTTGCCCTGAATGACGTCTGAGTTGTTAGAATATGGAATACTGGACTGAACATATCCAAAACACATCATATACTATATGAACAAACAGTACAAACAGTATGATACACTCATCGTGCATTCAATTCAATCCATGACACTGAATTCATGATTAAATTTCCTAATGATTATTGATTTTACATTCAATTAAAGTCATTCTGACGTGTAAACTGTGCAAAACAATGCACATTGTATATATTATTACACAATTATTGCTATTCAATTTAGTCTCCTGCAATTAAAAGAAATTACTAGAACATCAGTTTTAAAATTGTAACGTTCTAATGTAACCTTACCATATTATAAATAAGCAAGAAAAAAACATTCCTTTTTTATCCCCAAAGAATAGCAATTTAAAATAATGTGTACTCTTGCTGTAAAAAATAAACCAAAAGCTTTTGTAGCTCACACCGAGTAAAAGAAATTCCAAAGAAATTGGAAGGATTCCTACTGAAAACAGGATGTGTCTATGAGGATGACTGTGCCCTCTGGTGTTTAAAAAGGGAATTGAATTTGATGGTGGTAAAATCAAGAACGCATCGTCCAACTAGATGATGTATCGGCCTACCTGATTATAAACTTTTTCCCTTATTTGCGTCGTCATGCATCGTGCCCCGATGGATTGTTAAACCCCTTATTTTTGAACTCTGGACATTACAGTCATAAACAGCTGGTGTAATTTAAGAATGTGTTGTGTGTGTATTTTCACTGCGATAAATATCATTGATGTCATACTTGGATGTTTTCATTTCTGTTCAGGAATATTTATTTACTAAAGTAAGAAATATGTTATGGTCTATGTTGCACTTTTAGGACACAAGGAGAGGTGTGAAGTGGAAAAGTCTGTACTCTGCTTAAATGATATTGATACCCGAGTGTCGGTCATTAGGCCACTGTGACTTCCTACTAGTAGCGCAGTGCTGGATTGACCTACTTAAAGGTTTAAAGAGTTTATAAGGTGATATTGCTTTGTCTGTTCTGGAAATGAGTGTTTCTTTAATTGATATATAACTCTAGGCTTCAGATGTGGTGTAGATGGTAGCGTTCCACTCGTGTTCCCAGGAGAACATGTGGCACGTTTATGTACCGTCTACACGCAGTTTTGTTGTGAATATATTTATTTTTACAGTACATTACTTTATGTTTACATTACAGCAGCATAAAAAGACTATGTATGCGGTCTGACAATCTACCTGTTTTAACAGAACTTTTAGATTTACATTTACATTAATTAGCAAATGCCCTTATCCAGAACGACTTACAAAAGTGCTTTAAGACAAAAGTGCTTTAATGTATACTCCATCTCATAGCCTCAGATCATCTGATACCAGACTACGGTCAGTTCTTGTGGAGGTTTAAACTGAGTACTGTAGGGGGTCACTCATTCAGTGGTGCTGCCCCTTCTATCTGGAACTCTTTACCATTTTCTCTGCGCTTTGCCACTTCTCTATCTGAATTCAAAACATCTCTTAAAACACACCTGTTCCAGCTATATTCTACCTGTTCTTGAACATGTGTTTTTTTTATAATGTATTTTCTTATGTGATCCTCTTGTAAAGCGACCTTGGGTTTGTGAAAGGGGCTATATAAGTTTAACTTGTTATTATTATTATTATTATTATTATTATTATTATTATTATTAACAATCTATTCCTCATAATCAGGAATCTAAACAAGAATACACATGGAACTTTTATGGTTGTGTGTGTTTTTTTTTATAACAGACGTTAAACAGGACGTACTAGAGAAGTATTCAGCTACAGCAGCACACTATCAATAGAAGGACCTTCCAGTTATAGAACAACAAATGTGTGTACTGTTTTTGCTTTTTCATTGTGGGTTATTTTTTGTTTGTTTGTTTCTTGTAGTCATTCTTACATGCAGCTCCAGTGACTCAGTGGTAAGAGCCAGCTGCTGAAAATGTTAGTTCCTGAAGGCCAGTGTTCAAATCCTTTAAGGGATTTTTATGATAAAGGTCGATCTGTCCCTTGGGTGGGACACTAGCATCCTGACTAACACTCCAAATTTCACATTCCAAACATTCTCCCAGCATCCTAACCAATGGGATGGGAGGTGTTGCATTGCTTTGCTTAGATTCGTATGTTTACTGTAATATTAAATTTTTGGGTTGTTGGAGCTTTACAAAAATATTAATTGACATTATTTAGCAGATGTTGCTATCGTTCAGATTGACTTTGACCAGCACAGGGTTATGAAGCTTGGCAGAGTGGAGTGTTTAAGGGTGGATCTTTCTTTAAGGAGCTCCAAGTGTTTATGTGTTGGCTCATGCTAAGGGTTTGTGCAGGATTTGCGTGTTTGTTTTGGACAAAAACCTGTGGTTTGACTTGGGTAGCTGTACATTTTTGACAGAAAAAAGGAAGGAAATAACAAGTCTGGGGAGAAGCCCATTTGAGGGAGAAACGAGGCCTTACAGTAGGTCTTTTCAGCTTGCAGTTAAGTTGGCACGTCCTACAAACTCATATTCTCCCAGTTTACGGTGTGAGCCAGGTTTCACAAATGTTAATAATGATGAGTGTGTTATAAGTCAGTTTGTGAAGTTGTGACAGTGTGGCGTCCACGTGACATTTATGTATTCATGTTAAACATGTAAATCTATCAGTGCTTAATTTACAACTTTTGTTCCGCTCACATCCAATAGAGGCTGGATGTCACCTCACATGGCTAATACCTTGGGCGATGAGTTAGCCGTCAGCTGTATAAACTGCCGTGGCGTATAATTACAGGCTAAAATTCAAAGTTAGTAAAAACAGTACAGTAGTAGTTAACACTTCAACACAGCTTTAATTTTTTTTTATTGGGTTGTTACTTTTATAAGAAAATAAATGATCAAGAATGTCTACAACCACTGTTGATGTTTTTCTCTCACTCGCTCACATTCACTTTCCATAACTGTTTATTCCGGTCCAGGGTTATGAGGGGTAGAATGGGCCAAGAGGTAGGAAACAGTGCGCACGCACGCACACACACACACACACACACACACACACACACACACACACATGTTTATGATACTGAATCATACACATACTCCTATCCAGTATCGGGGTAACTCAAAAAATCCTTACTGATTTACCTACAGTTGTGATGGGATTACTTTTTACGCACTACTTCCGGGAAAATGTAATCTCTTTATTTGCTACGTTTCAGTCAGATTCTAAAACCCTTGAAATCAAAGCTACAAACAAATTTGAAATGTTCAAAAACGATAGACAATTATACTGGTCACAAAAATGAGGGGATATTTTGAAATGAATATGAAGCGATTAATAAAAAAAAAGTATTTGAAAGCATTCGTTTATTGAGTTTATTCATAAGATGATCAGAGAAGCAAATGAAAAGGCAAAGAAAATTGTTAGATTATGCAAATGAGAGGCAAACTCAGTTATGGTGATTGAGTAGCAAGTGATATATTTATAGGTGAAACAGAAGCATGTTAAACTGGACGAGAGTGCCCTCACATTGACTGTTCAGTAGAGTGTATGGACACAGTAGAGTGTAAGGGGGCCAAAACACACTGACAGTGATGGGGCATGGACAGGATCAGATTGTCCAGCAGTTCTTGTAGGATCCTCTGCCACTCTTGCTCCGCAGCAACTTCCAGCTTAAGAAGTGTTATGGGAGGCAGTGGATGGTTTGCTGGACACAGATCCAGACCGGGCACAATATTTCGAATGATTTGGAGCTTGAAACGACCTCTAATAGTGATGCCAGCCCAAACCATGACTCCACCACCACCACCACCGTTTCTCGCATGAAACATAGTTTCTCCCGTGTTCCTCGTTCACTCCAGCTCAGGACATGATGATTGGCAGGCTGCAAACTGAATCATGACTCATCAGAGCAGAGGACAGTTGACCATTCATAACAGGTCCAATGATTATGCTCATCAGCCCACCTTCAGGGAGTCAGGATGAGTGTGTGGTTGAGCAGATGGGCGACTCTGCCCTCACCTTCTTCATACTGTTCCGGTCTCCTAAAAGCGATTTCCCAGTCTGCTAATCACGCTTGGGGATGTTCAGAGTGCTGTTGCCACTGTCGTCCTATGGCTCTCCAAGCTTTACATTCAAGCATATCATGTTGCCGAGGCATTGCAAGGGCTGGGAAATCACAGGATGTGCACTTTCAAATTCAGGGAACGTTCAGATACTCCAGCACTTTCAACCTTTTATATAGGGAATTTTCCAAAATTAAATTAAAGTTGTTTTGTATCGATGCTGCAGTGTGGAGAACATACAAAATGCCCTCAGGAAGTAGCCTGGCTGAAACTCAAATCCCTGGAGTTGTAAGGCAACAGTACTAACCACTGTGCCACCCTGCAGTATATCTTATGACCTCTAAATTCCTCCTCTGATTTTGGACTGTGACCATGTGCTCCCATGCCATCTGTTTTTGTCCTTGGAGTGATCGTGGTCCTTGGTCAAAATTTGACTCACACTAAAAGCGACAGTGCTTGCTAACACAGCCTTGGGCAGGAGCAGGGGGGTCAGGATGAGTGTGTGGTTGAGCAGTTCATTCATGCCCAGAGCTAGAGGCGGTGTTGCTGGGCCACATAGTCTTGAACCCTCTGATGTGAGCCTGACCTCCTCCCTATATCATGGGATGTTCTCTTGGTCCCTGACTTAATGCTAGAAGCCAGTGCATCAAGCCTGCCTTTTCGATGCACATCACATGTGGCGAAAATGCAGCCGTATCGCCCAATGAACCTCTACAGACCAAAGAGAAGCTCCTGAAGCTTGACGTGCCTCCCTTTGTGTTCAGAGCACGTGACATGAAGTATTTTTCAACGCCTCTCTATCATTCATGCTAACCCCCAGCGACTGACCTGCCTTCTATTAATAATGATACATTACACCTTATCGTGCAGGAAAACAACACCTGGCCAGGACGGAAATTATGTGATGCCCATCATTCTTATCATTCTCAATTTGCCCGTGCCATGCTGCTGAAAGCCAGGCCTGGCCTCAGGCATGTCTATTAAAATTAATTGAATCTGAAAGCAAAAACATTCGTGAACATGATTAATGACCCAAACTGCTGAGTATGCTAAAGAGTTACTTCAGATTACATCAGAATGTTCCTACAGCAATTTGCTTACTGCGTTTGAGCAACAGCATGTTTTAGGGTACTGTTTACAACCGCCGATTACGCACGTATAGAAAAGATCTTCCAGACCTTGCACTGAACCAGCACAGTGGATTAATGTGTGTTACAGGAGTCTAATGGAATCTGCAGTTTCCAAATATACTTTCATTTGATGGTAGACTGTGACTTGAGTTTTTTCGTCTTTTGTTAACCAACCAAAACTTATTGTAATGAATACATAAATTTTGGTTAGATTTTGTGCCAAAACTATATCTAGAGAATTTAATCCATGCTTATGTAGCTAGCAGGATCAATTACTGTAATATATAATTACTGACCAGATTAGAATAGAAGCAAAAGAAAGGACCACTGGAACCTCAAATGCTATATATCCTGTACTACATATCTCATCACAAACACACACACACACACACACACACACACACACACACACTCACACACACACTCACACACACACGCACACGCACACACACACACACACACACACACACGCTCACACA
>JAUZST010006534.1:0-14778 GCA_034779995.1 Parotocinclus haroldoi
TGTGTGTGTGTGTGTGTGTGTGTGTGTGTGTGTGTGTGTGTGTGTGTGTGTGTGTGTGTGTGTGTGTGTGTATCTGTTTCTACCTGCAGGCTGCAGATCTAAGAGACACAATTGGGAAACATCAGACTCTAATAAAGCAACCAGCATGCACCTCTCCTCATGGACATCATGGGGACAAACCCGAGATCAGCTAACGGCCCGAGCGAGCATGCTAACGGGACTGCAGCGCCCCTCTCCAATATCAAAGGGTGAGGAACGCCAGCAGCGACTTGTCTGTCATGTCTCTATAAAGAGGGTCATTAACACTCCTTAGTACCCCTGTGTCCCCAGAGCCCCGGGCGTCTTTTCACGATTTACTACCTTTGGATTTCACACGATATCGAATCTAAACCGAGCACGGGTGATCTCTCTGCGCTCCCTCAGACGGCACCGCCTCCAGGACCGGCGTTCGTCGGTATCTGATAGGAGCACGTGGGTAAGGGATTACTTTATCCAAGCCTTTATCGAGCTCTATAATCCAGAGTTACATTCATAAATACCGCTTATAACTTTACCGTACCAAAAACAAACCTCACAGGACTCTAACCGGGTCCAGAAGCCCCGCCCACTCCTCTGGGCTTTGCAGACGCCGCTTTTGATTATCAGCCCTAAATTGTCTGCGTCCCAATGAAGATGACCAGGAATAAAAACTATCTGAAGATAACCTTAACAGGTTCTTGCAGATCATGAGCAGCACGGCCGGGTTTAAACACTAGAAAATGACGCGTTGCTTCGTTTCAGACCTTTCTAGCGGAGAATAAAACCTTTTGTCTTTTTTGTTTGTTTATTTTTTAAGGGTGTGTTAGGACTGTGACTGATAGCTCACCTCACCAGAGTGGGATACGAACCAGGATGGACCAGCGATCTGCCTCAACTAAACACATTCTAAAAACAGAACAAATGGAAAGGAAGGCGAAAAAAAAGGGGAGGGGGAAAGATTGAAAGTGAAAAAGCAGAACGCTTTTATGTCACTGTATCAAATCAAGTCAAGTCAAAAACATTTTCTGTAGAGCTTTTCATAACGGAGCATCGTCTCAAGGCAGCTTTATAATATTATATTATCTTGTTGATTAAGCTGAGCAAGCCTAGGGCGACAGTGGCAAGGAAAAAGTCCCTGAAAGCAGAAGGGAGAGACCTTGGCTTTCAAAAAGGGTGGCCTAGACACATGTATATGCTATTTTTAACATAGATTTATATGCTTTATATAAATATATATGTTGTTATATACGGTTATTGCACGTTATTTAGATGTTGCCCTACACATTAAAGAAACAGACAAACAAAGAAAGTTCATAACAAAGCTTAATTAACATCAAGATGTTTGTTTTTAAGGCTGAAGTTCTTTCCCGTCCACCTTAACCGGCTGATTTGATCGATCGTTTACTGTTCGCCGCTCGAAAAACTTAAGAGGAACACCCTGAGGACACGCCAGAGCTCGACGGAAAAGAAAACCCATGCAGAATGTCTGCCCTGAGGGACGTAGGTATGCCCCATCGCCCGACCGAAATGAAAACGACCGCCCAACAGAGGGCAGAACACAAAAATCGTAGCGAAAGAAAAATCATGCGGCAGGCTAGTCCATTTAACCAAAAAGCCAGCGAAACGTTCGATTAGGTGGAAGAAATAAACGAACCAGGCCAGATCCAGTTTTATCCTTTTTATTTAGGGCAGAGCGGCAGACACTACGTTTCCCATAATGCCCCGGCACCTTTCCACAGGTTCGAATGCCTTTCAGTCAGGGCCGGTTTCTACTCCTGCAGATCTACAGTCGTGGCATGAAGGGCGTCTCACTTTGATCTCAAACATGGATATTTTTGGAACAACGTGCTCCTCGGGTTGCCAGGATACGTTAAGGAGTCCCCGTTTATTATTCATGACATGTTTCCTGACCGTTTTTATCAGGTGCATCCACCACTTAGGAATAATTTCGAGGTGTATGCTTACCGGCTGCAGTCCATCTGTTGCTCTGGACAATTAGGAACATCCCCCGGGCACTACCCTATACCAGCCCCCATGCCCCCCCCCGGGCCCCGCCCACCCCCAACCCACCTCTCCATCAATAGAAAGTGCAATTAAGCCTGGCGACAGCTGGAGTACAGTCAGTAATTAGGAAGTGTGCACCTCATGCAGTCCTGAATAGCAAGAGGAGACCTTTTGTTTGTTTGGGGTTTTTTTTTTCCTCAGATGTTGCTCAGATGTGGTTGTCGGATTCCCATGGCCAACCAGCCAATAATCTCACAGCAAGATGAGGTCAACTGTGAACTTTTTTTTTTTTTTTTTTAAATGACCGGTCCAACCAGGGTTGCCAGATCTCCTGGGCGGAATCCCACGGCGCAATGGAAAAAAACTGTCCGGGTAGAGACGTCTTTAAGGAAGCAAACCTGGCAACCGCGCTGGGTTATACACCGACTGAGAAAGCGGTTTGAAATTGGGTAAATGGTGAAAATAAAATCCACGGAATCTCTCTTTATCGGTTTATGGTTTTTTTTAATCATTATTTTTTTTATCGGATTTCTAACTTGCAGCGTGATGTTTACACAGCCACTTGAATAAGCCATTACAGCCTGGAATATAAAAAACTAGCCGTGGCCTAAGACTTTTGCGCTGTATACAGAGATATAGATGCAAAAGTCTTAGGCCACCTTTAGATTTGCAATCCTCTAAGAAACACATATAACCTATGGTTGACCACTGGATGAAGAATGTAAACCGATCAACTTGGCATGGGACTGTGGTAGCCTAGTGGTTAAGGCACTGGACTCTGGACCAGAAGGTCCAGGGTTCAAATCCCACCTGTTGGGTCCTTGAGCAAGACCCTTAACCCACAACGGCTTGGATTGTAAATCTGTAATAATTTCAATTATATGGATTAGAGCCTTAAATGTAAATGCTGAATCCCGCTCAAGTGTAACTGGAGATCATCCTGAATGCTAGGGCTGTACCGATCCGATATTGCGTATCGGCACCGGCCCGATATGGGGTAAAATCATCGAATGGGGGTAAAAACGGTGGAATCCGATATCTTTCCTGTCACGTTTATGCTTTACTACGATTTGGACGTAAACAGAGACGTGTCAGGTGAGCCACGGCTGGAACTCGAGTTTAATCTGTCGTCATGTCAGCTGCGTGGAGTTATTTTGATGTTTTGAGCTCGAGGACGATAAAAGTAAAACAGGCGGGTGCAGCGTGTCCAGCTCCAGCTTTTCCTCGCTCTGATATCGGTATCGCCACATGTTCGAGTTTGCGGTATCAGCACCGGTATATCGGGGTATCGGGGTATCGAGGTATCGAGCCAGCCCTAGTAAATACTCACCCCTGAGTAGAGATTCCTGTGTTTTCTGGCTGCATTCCTATAAAGAGGCAAAGAAAAAAACATGCGTGCTCATTGTAGCATTTCTGAATCAGTCGAATGTCTAATCTAAGGGTGGCTTGATACTTTTGTACTATATTTAAATGTAATTAAAATACACCGGAACAATCCCAAGACAGGCTCACCCGATTTAACGACCGTGTCGTTGTTTTTTTTATTACTCTTATTGTGATCGTTTTGAACACTTTTTTTTTTGTTTCGTTTGTTTTTTTGGTTTCCGGTTGTGTTATACGAGGGATTTGGGTGTGAAGCGCGTGGAAGGTTTTGTTAAATCCACCATTGTTAAACATGACCAGTGGACTGGGAGCCATCAGGAGACGCTCATGCGCATTTTCTGCCCTTCTAACGATGGACAGGGTGACGATTTGCCTCCTCGAAGCAATTCCACCAAAGCCATTTTATTTACACCCAACATTTTAGTGTGTTCATAACATGCAACAAAAGATATGTCATCATTAAACAAGGAGATATGCGTAGATACAAGGCGACGCTTCAGTCTCCCAAAAAAAATAAACAAATAAAGCTGTCATATCAAATGAATAACCATTTTTCGTCATCGCTGCAGTTTATGAACATAATCCACCAAGCATTACTATTATAAACATGCACGGTGGGGGAAATCCTACCAACATGGCAACCCGGGTTGAGTCCCGCAGCGCGTGTTGGCTCGCGTGTTTACTTTTACCTTTCGTACAGATCAGGATCTCGGACCCAAAATCGCTCAGAAATGTTTAAGGCACCTTTGGTGAATTGATGTCGTAAAGAATGAAAGCAGTTCCGAAGGTAAAAAGGCAAGAAAAAAAAAAAGTATTTTCATTTGGCACGTGTTTATAAACACATAATATAAATTCAAATAATGCAGACGGCATCCCAAACAAACATGCATAAGACTTTATGGACGACTCGTTTAGTTAGAGTTAGATCATCTGGCAACCCAATGCAAAGGAAAAGCGATTATAAGCAGATCTTCTTAAGAAAACAATAACGGTAAAGAGAGGGCGATCAATCTGGCAACCTTGTGTTGAACCGCACCTTGAGACCGCGCTGGTGTGTACGTGTGTGTGCGCGCGTGTGTGTTTATATTACATCGTGTGCCGGGACCACTTTTGTGTGTGTGTGTGTGTGTGTGTGTGTGAAGGAAAGATCATTATGATGCCATGCTTTCATTCTTGGACGATTATTGCTGTTTATGCATTATATATTTTAAGCAGTGCAATCAAAATAAAGCGTCCGAAATGTGTAAATCACACGCCTTTCTATCTGGCAACCCTGTTGATCTGGGCTATTCTTATCTCAAACCCGGTTTTCATCATATTCTGTTTGTAACCCCCGTAAAACATCGACGCCCTGCTCCGGACTCCGCCCACAATCTTGGGTATGCAAATACCTTTGGCGGTGGGCGGGGTTTGTGAGTATATAACGAGCAGCGCTACCTCCCACCTGTCAGGTTACGAGACTGAGGAGCAGCTGGATGAGAGAAGCGTCTGTGGATAGAGATCTGAGTTCAGCATGGCTTTCTTTGAAGTAAGTGTGCTCTGAGGTGGCTCCTTAGTGTTTCTGCTCTGATTTATGACACTTTTCCGACTTAAACCAGTTTTAATCTATAAGAACCGACCATCTGCAGCAGACCTGGTTAAAATGCATTAATAGTTTAGTTTTGTTTTTTTGGAGATGCCAGAGGATTACTGTGGGTGTTTCTTCATTACTCGTTTGCGATTTCATATAAACACAGCGCTTTATTTTCTTTTGAAGGGCGTTCTGGATGGTCTCAAATGGTCGAATCCATTTGAAGGGGTTAAAGTGGACCCACTGGACGCTTACCCGATCCAGTCTCCCTTGGAACGTTTACCAAAGTTTCTTTAGGCTATACGTAGTCGTTTCATGAACCTTTTTTGTTATTTACGAGTCCTTTTTTTGTTTTTTTGAAATTTTCCTAGCCTGTGCAGTTTGCATTCAACGTTTTCTTTTCACGCCGCGAAAATCCACATTTGTGCTTCAATCGATGATGTTCTTCAATCACGCATTCCTTTCCGTGGCTTTAACCGTAACAAGCCGAGCGCTCGTGGGTTCGGAGCGTCGGCCAGAAACGGTGGCAGCTTGGCAGAAACGGGCACCGTGCCAGGGAGCGCTAAGCGATTCACTGGCATGGACGTCAATGTTTGCTCTGACAGAAAATCTTGACGAACAGCGTAGAGGGGGGTTTCTCTGTCTGTCTGGGGTTTCCCACAGGCGGCCAAACCACTTTTACTGTACATCGACGTGCGCTGTAGTGTTCATGAATTCCCCGGGTTTTCCCGCCCTGTATTTCGTACCCCCGGGGGGTGGGGTGGCAAGGGGCTCCATGTGCCGGACTCCTGGCTTTTTATTCAAAACGTGCAGTTGTTCGTGGGAGACGTTGCGACTTAGACTGGCGGCTGTCCATTTAAGGTTAAAGTTACGGCGATGTTTGCTTATAACGCTTTTCTCGAAATCCGCAGTCGATCACCTTCGACTACGACGGCAACATGTCCGAGGGCTCCGGGATCCTGGACGACACGGAGGAGATGTGCGATCCCACGGTGGACCAGGGCTTCAATAAGCGGTTCCTCCCCGCCGTTTACGGGATCATCTTCGTCCTGGGAGTGATCGGGAACGGCCTCGTGGTGCTCGTGATGGGTTTCCAGAAGTCCTTCATCAACATGACGGATAAATACCGCCTGCACCTGTCCGTCGCGGACCTGCTGTTCGTCTTGACCCTGCCGTTTTGGGCAGTGGACGCCGCCAGCTCGTGGTACTTCGGCAGGTTCATGTGCGTCACTGTGAACATGATCTACACCGTCAATTTGTACAGTAGCGTCCTGATCCTGGCCTTCATCAGCCTCGACCGTTATCTGGCCATCGTCCGGGCAACGAACAGCTCGGCGACGAGGAAACTCCTGGCGGAACGCTTCATCTACGTGGGGGTGTGGCTGCCCGCCATGCTGTTAACGGTTCCGGATCTGGTCTTCGCTAAAGTCCAGAACACGGGGGATAGGGACATCTGCGACCGGATCTTCCCCGAGGAAACCTCCGTAGTGTGGACGGCAGTGTTCCGGTTCCAGCACATCATAGTGGCCTTCGTGCTCCCGGGTTTGGTAATCCTGATCTGCTACTGCATCATCATCTTCAGACTTTCCAAAGGTTCCAAGGGCAAATCGCTGAAACGCAAAGCCCTGAAGACCACCATCATCCTCATCCTGTGTTTCTTCGTGTGCTGGCTGCCGTACTGTGCCGGGATCTTGGTGGACACCCTGGTCATGCTGCGCGTGATCTCGCCGAGCTGCTACGTCGAGCAGAGTTTGACCAAGTGGATCTCGGTGACCGAAGCGTTGGCGTACTTCCATTGCTGCTTGAACCCCATCTTGTACGCCTTCTTGGGTGTCAGGTTCAACAAGTCGGCTCGGAGCACCCTCAACGTCAGCAGCAAGTCCAGCCAGAAGATTCTGACCAAAAAACGAGGGCACATGTCGTCCGTCTCCACCGAATCGGAGTCGTCCAGCGTCCTTTCCAGCTAGCCCGGCGGGCCGTACTGGGACTGGTTTGGATTTTAGACGTCCGAGATCTCAAAACGCCTCCAGGACTGTGAATGTGGGTTTCGTGAGGACGTATTTTTTGGGGGTGTGAAGGATGCCAAAAAAAAAAACAAAACGACTCGATCCGGCGCGGTACTGACGAGATATCGACGTCAGGACTGTCACTAAGCCAGCCCATCAACGCCAATTAGGCTCCACAAACCAAAACAAAACGGCTCCTCAGCCCTCAAAAATGCTACAACCCTCAAAAATGCGCATCTTTCCTAACGTTTACACGCTTCACCAGACTCCTAAGGTCCAGATCCCCAACCGGTGCTTGGGTTAGGGCCTTGCTCGGACCCCCTTGCCCAACACTGGCAGCTTCAACTTGGACCTTGGACTTTCTGGCCAACCTTTCAGCACCTAAGCGCCGTCACAAGCCTTGGCTTTGACCTGTGAACCTTTCTTACGTCAAAATGCCAAAAAACAAACCCCTTTTCAGGACTGAAACTACACACCCGTGTACAGCAACCCCTCCTGTCCGCCCTATTTAACCTCGTTTATTTTTCCTTCCCACTTCTGTGATCGACCGCTGCTTATGTGAATATGTAAATACTGTATCATAGTTCCGTTGGGTGGACGCACTTAATTTACACCGAACATTCGTTATTTATTGTTCAGTGCAGCTCACACTGAAGCTTTCGTTGTTTTCTGAGAGTTGTGGATTTTCTCACTCGCGGCAGGAAGGAATAAAAAAAGGTTCGATGCTGAAGCCGTGTTTGTCGACGACTGTCATTTTGCAACTCAAAAGCTGAGGCGGTTGCTCGCAGCATCCACCTAACCCCCTTCCCCCATCTCTCCACACACACACTAGCACTGACACACACACACACCCCGACTGGCGTGAGGCGGGGGAGGGGACCCGAGTGCTGAAGCCTGTCAGTTAGCAGCACAAAAGCTCCACCTGATCTGAGCAGAACGACTCTATCACGTGAGGAACATCTGCCCCGCTTAACATCTTTAAAGCACCTAGTGACACCGGATAGCGTAAACTTACGGGCAGACGGGGCACCGAGGCGGCCCCGGGGAATTCAGGCGTCTGCTGATTCGGCTTACACACATGGCAACCTCAAAGCGCAGTCTGTTTAGGGTCCTCTCGAACCTGTGCTGTGATGAAATGTGAAACACACACGTCCTAATGAAGCATCTGCGAGACCTGATGGACGGGGGTTAAACCCAAAAAAAAAAAAACTAATTAAAAACAAAAAATAAGCCTCATTATTTCACATTTAGAATCGGCTCAGCTCTCTGAATTACACCGACATTCAGTTTTTGGAGACGTAGGGGTGGCAGCATCGGCGGAAAAAGCCTACTGCCATCGTTAAGAGCAACGCAAGACGCAGACGTAGCGACGGAGTCTTCCAAAAAATAAATCGGTTTAAAAAACGCTCCAAATATCATCCCACAATGATTTATATTTATATTTATATAATTAATCTTCCCCCGTTAACATGACACGCTTTTTAATAAAACACGCAGTCCACTCCGAAAAGCACACGGAATACGGCGACAACAAAACTGATCACGATACGATAAAATATCGGAGCTTTTTTTTTTTTTTCCCATCTCATTCCTAACAAGGTTTCCTTCCTATAACATTTACGGAGTTTTTTTCCTTGCCGCTGTTTCCTGTATTACGCGCCGAATAAGGAAAGTAGGATAAATGAAAGGTGACGCGCGCAGACGTAGGTTAGGGAAACTCGCGAAACGTAATATGATATGCGGCCAAAAGTCTGCGGACACCATTTCTAACTGGTGGTCCTCCTGATTTCGGCCTCGCTCCCTCTGCTAAGAGGTTCAGAACATGCACTTGTGTAGAATTTCCGCCGAAAAACAGTACCTCGGTGGGTCTGGCATTCTTGTACGTTTTCATCAAGGAACGGTCTGCCAACTTTGGAGACTCTGGAGAACTGCACCTCATTCTGCTGGAAAACGTTCGAAGAAGACCGAAGAGGGAGAAACTCCATGCTATTACCTATGTCTGGGCTGTAGTTTTCGGGTGTCCAGAAACTTTTGCCTAACCAAGCCATCGTGTTCAAACTCCGGGTTTAGGGGCGTGGCCAAAAGTTCAGAGACTTGCCCATTTAAAAAAAAAAAAAAAAAAGAACTCTAGATTGTATCGAGTGATCAGGTGAGTTGCAATAAACTGTGAAGTCACGAAAACGACCCCGTCGCAAAAATGGCCGCTGGCCGGCCCTTCCAATCACTCCGTCATGCTGATTCGAAGAGCAGACTGGCTGCTTTAAAAAAGGGTAGTGGCGCTTTCAGGTTTGCTTCTGGTAACCATGGTTACCTCGAGTAAAACACGTGCAGTCACCATCAAAGGGGTTTGACAGGTAAGATTTCATACGGATGCTTATAAGGCAGCACCATCATCAGCCATTTATTGATCACCGAGGCATCAGGGGCGCCCAAGAAAGTCAAGCAAGCATCAGGGCCGCCTCCTAAAAGAGGATGCCGCTATGAGGTCGATGTTTTTCCACCCACGGTGGTCAGTCCCTAAAAAGAGGGTGGCCAAACATAACGCAATAACCCATTTCTTATATCATCTCTCTACAGACACGCGTCACAAACTTTTAAAAGCAATACTTTTAAATTATACAGTTCATCATGTTCTTATGCGTAAAGTATTGACCTGGCAACCTGGTAACTGGTAAACGCGTTATGATGTTCATTTGATCGCTGGCTCGATCGGGTTTCTTAATCCGATTCTTATGCTCTGGGGACTGTGAGACCGTGGTAGCCTAGCGGCTAAGGGCACTGGACTCTGGGCCTGAGGGTCCAGGGTTCGAATCCCATCTCCGCCACAAAGCGGCCACTGCTGGGTCCTTAGGAAAGGCCGTAAATGTAACTCTTATGATCGAATAAATGCAGAAACCGGACTGAGAAAACGCTTTATAAACTGCACAGGTAAAATGACACACCTGTGTTTTCTGGTTGCGCTGAATGTAACTCGTCAGTGAGTGATCAGGGACCTTACGCCGTGCCCATGCTCACCGATTTCCCTTCCCTTCAATAGGGCCATTGCACAGGGGTGCGCGCTACTTAGGGCTCAATAGAAGCGTCAAGCACCGCCATCAATCTTCAGAAGCCAGGCTTTATCTCCTGATCTGGGCCATGTGCACGGGGTTTTTCATTTGGTAATGTGGGGGAATGGCCCTGCTGGTGCTAACATCTGTCTGTGTGTGAACGAGTAAAAGCCCAAAAAGTCGCTTTCACACTCGCTTAAGCTCAGCCGCATTGCTCTCTGAAGATGAGCGTCAACAAACGGGAACTTCACCTGAAATGCATCACGAGGGGCGCGAGGGGACTTTAATAGCGCCCAAATACACCTACACCTGATAAAATATTCAATAATAAAGTATATCACTGCTTTCTCACATGCTTGAGACCAGGCACACTGGAGACTCAACTCAATTCGGCACTAAGAGACCCGAGACTCATAGAGATTCATTCTTTAGGCCATGGACTCGATTTGTACCCGTCTGCTGCCAGGGGGCTGGACTCGAGACTCAAACCAACACCCCGTTGCCGTTCCCAGACTCCTTTAAGGACCTCTGTCGCCGCCTTCTGAACTTTTTCCCCTTTTATGTTTTTGTTATTCTTTTTTCACGAGTCGTTCAATCGCGTCGTGAATCCGTAATCTTGAGCCGGCGTTAACGAGGCGCTGATTGAGGCGATAACCGTAGCTCGTCGCTGCGGCTAACTGCCGGGGCGGTGCTGTGCTTATGCATCCGAGAGCGGATTCCGAGTGTTGAAAGCTAAAACAATCGGTCTACACCAATCCAAACTGTACAAAGGGCTTTATTTGCCACTAATGGCTCCTTATCTCAGAAGGCTCGGGTTGTTCGGTGGGAGCGGTAATGGTTAAAGACGCCTCCCGCCAGCGCCGAGGAAAACACGTCCATTAGCGCGCAGGCAGCTTCTGACTCACCCGGCGCTAACCGTTCCCACGGGAGTCCTCAGCATGCGATGTTGGTCCCTTGCTCGTCGCTTCCTGACAGCTGATTAATAATGCAGTTGGGGCCTGGTTTGGGGTTTGAGACGCGGCTGCTGGACCGTCGGAGCGTCACAGACGTTCTGGTTAATTGCAGGAAGCGCAGCTGGGTTGTAGGCGACTGAATGGCAGGAGGAACCGAGACGGAGCTCAGCTAGCGTACCGTCATTAACTTCACTCGTGTTTACTACGTCCTAAAGATCAGGGGAACCAATGATGCATTACGGACAGCCCCCTTTATTAGTGCAGAGCTTTTCAAACTCCAGTAGGGTTAGCCAGTTCGTTTAATTTGAAACCAAACATTCAATTCAATTCAGATTCATTCATCTGTAGCGCTTTTTATAACGGGGCATCGCCTCAAGGCGGCTTTACAATCTTACATCACCTTAAAAGGCCAGTCCCAAACTGAGCGAGCCTAGGGCGACAGGGGCAAGGAAAAACTCCCTGAAAGTAGAAGGAAGGAACCTTGGGAGGAACCAAAGACTCTAAAAGGGACCCGACCAACATGGGTGGCCCAGATGTTCATTAAGTAATTACTGAACCCATAAGTAACCACATTTTCTCTTTTCTCTCCGAGCTGATGTTCCGGTACCAGTTCCAGCACCATACCATCACCTATACTGGTCTCCATCAACAGAACCCAGTCCCACCAGAGTGCAGGAACTCCCTCGGTCATTCAGTCACTAAGAGACAATGTGCCTTCAAGGACCCTTTTATTACTAACTTAAACATTATTATTGATTTAAATTAGCATTTACTTAATTTTACTATGACTTTAATACACATTGAAGTATTTATTTAATGAACATCTGGGCCACCCATGTTGGTCGGGTCCCCTTTTAGAGTCTTTGGTTCCTCCCAAGGTTGCTTCCTTCTACGTTCAGGGGGATTTTCCTTGCCACTGTCGCCCTGGGCTTGCTCCGTTTCGGACTGGCCTTTTAAGATCCTATAAGATTATCAAGCTGATTTGAGATGACACCGCGTTATAAAAAGCTCTGCAGAAATAAATTTTAATTGAATTGAATTAAAAGTATTTAAAGTAATAGTGAAACGAAGTAAATTATATAATTTAAATCAATAATAATATTTAAATTGGGATCTGGAGGGATTTCAGTCCTAAAAAACTAAACCGAACAGGGGTGATCTCTCTCCCCTCCCTCAGAACCGTCATTGATCGGTATCTGATCACGGAGCACGTGGGTAAGGGATTACTTTATCCAAACCTTTATCAAGCTCATAAATACAGCTTATAACTTTACTGTACCAAAAACAAGCCTCGCAGGTCCCTGACCGGGTCCAGAAGCTCCGCCCACTTCTCATTTCAATGATTTTCTCACACATTTGTTGATTTTTGTGAAACATTCTAGTTGACCATGCTTTAAAGGGGGTGAAATCTTTTAAAGTCAGCCTGAGCCGAAACACGGTGGTGCAACCAGAGTGGGCTTTGTTGAAATTCAGGATGCTGGAGGTGGAGATAATGGCTCTCGTGGCTCCCTGATAACGCTCCTGGCCTGAACATGCTGACGATGAGGCAATACTGTTTAGGAAACGCACTGTGCAAAAGTCTTAGGCCACCAGTAGATTAGGTTTGCCGTGTAATGAACATGTTTAACGATTTCTAGGGGATTTACAGGGGCTTTTAAGAGAAAAAGAAACAGCTTCTACAGGCTACAATATTTAGTGTATCAGATAATGTGCTTTTAAATAATGTGCATGTAAATTTAGGTTTCTTTCACTTAAACAGTCCAGAAGTCCAGAGGTTCAGAGTGAGGCCTTTTTAATGGTGGCCCCAGGACGGTGGAACAGCTCAGCACGCTATATTGCTATATAAACAGAATAAACTTGAAACCTTGTTTTTTGTTTTTTTTTTTTTGAGCGTGTTCCCCGGCGATCACGGGATAACGAAAGGAGATTGTGGAAAGGTGAGAGAGACGGTTGCTCGAAGGCCCTTTGACAAACTCGAGGACACTAAAAGCAAAACACAGAATTCATTTTGTTAGTTGGTTTGCTGAGCCAGAACGTAAATGCATTAGTAGATTCGTCGTAAGTATAAAGTGTTCTTACTTTTATCTCTAGAGCTCGCAGTTGCAACGGCAACTTATTATAATCGTCCTGTTTTTTTGGTTTTTTTTGCTTTATGACGACGAGGATTTTCTGGTCCAAAACGCATCAGCGCGACTTTTAGTAGGTGTTCAGAAACTAAATCAAATGTATTATTATTATTATTATCTTAGGAAAAGTACATTGGTTATTGGATGTTTTCGGTGCCAATCGGGGGGAAAAAAAGACCCCAGCAAGCGGCAGCACTGTAGAAATGTTTTCTCCTGTAAGATTAAAAGCAATGTGTGTGTGCTGAGCATTCAAGGAGTGCATCGGTAGGTTCTTCGTTACTTCAGCACTGGCCGAGTTATTTAAAAATGGCATTTTATATGCATGAATATGCACAGTTGCCAGGCGATAAGTGACAATTTAAGTACAGTTGTTTACAAATATGGGTTGTGGCAGATTGCGTTTGTTCTCGTTCGTTTGCTTTGGGCTTGGCCCCCCCGATCCAGCTCTTCATTATACCTCTCTAAAAAAAGCAAAACTGCCGGTTTGTCCTGCCTGGTTGGTTTTGTTCAAAGGAGCCCCACCCACGTACCATGATTTATTTCTTTATTTTTTTTATTGCAGCCATGTCTCTTCTGTTGTGCTTGTTTTTCCTGTGAGATCTGGCAACCCCGGGAGCGCCCCGCATTTATGACAAATGTTCGTCTTTGTACACAAAACGTTGCACATGTTGTGAAACATCTGGGATGTCATTTTTGAGATCTTTAGACGTGCTGAAACGTTTTGTAGTGTCTGTTCATGTTCCGTAGCCATTTCTACTGAGTCATTATTGAAACATAACGGGAACACGGACAGATATTTTAGCTAGTTTGAGAGATTTCAGCCTGGTTTCTTAAGCTGTTGAACTTGGCTCACTTTGCCGTTTGCTTATTTTCTTTCTTTGACGGTTTGAATGGGATCTTACACAAAAACAGAAACTGTACTGATGTTCCTGTTTGCATAGATTAATTCGGATCGTCTTATTGGAATTTAGATTTGGTTTTAAATCGGTCCCAGCTTTGTGCAGCTCTCCGAATCTTCTGCTAATCCGTCGTCATGTTTGGACGACGCGTGACAGAACGAGACCAGTCTACAACTCTTATATGCCCTATCTGTTCAGTGTTTTATCCTTTATTCAAACCTTTTATAAATGTTCTGAGCTACAAAAACAAAAAATTAAGCAGAAACTGAAGCGGAACCTTTATCTCGATCACCGTGCTTCCACTCGGATCGCTCTTAAAGCCCGTCCCTTTTTCCACCGCATGCTTTCCCGTGGGTTTTCTGCAGCTGTGCGGTTTATAACTCTGCAAATTGTACAGAAAGCGCCCAAAATAAAGAACAGCCCAATTCCGCCATGACTAAAGAAGAGCTTAAAGGGTAAGTCACTTACATTTAGCGCGCGTCATTCGTGCTGTTTCTGGTTAAAATTTAAAACAAATACCAATGGTGCGGAATGTGTTTACATTTTTCCACCTGTAATCAACTCGAGCCCGCCTGCTGCACTGTGATTGGCCAGCTCGGCCGTCGTTCACGTCACCATAGGTGTTCCTTGCGAATCGTTGCGCGCAAATGCGTACGGTTTGAGCCAATCCTGGCGAGGGGGGCGGGACCAGGCTTAAAACGGATGGGGAAAAAAGTTTCACAAGATTGCATCAGTTGTTCGCGGCTATGGTTAAACTTATTATATAGTAAAT
>JAUZST010006535.1:0-14778 GCA_034779995.1 Parotocinclus haroldoi
ATGTATGTGTATATTATGTGTATATATACACACACACACACACACACACACACACACACACATATATATATAAATTTGTTTACACTGTTGTTGTAACATGTTGTTCTTTGAGGTCATTATTTGTGATATTTCTGTTGAAGATTTAGCGGTTAAACTAATGTTATGTTTTGAAGTTGCTGGAAACAGAGTTCAGCAGTCATACATCAGGGACAAAGCTCTGTGGCAGACAGCAGCTGTTTACCTTATGTCGAATGAGAGAAATGCAGTCATTGAAGGCCAGTGTGGCTAGTAAAATATCCAGTGCTCAGTGGAGCTGATGTTTATGTACACTGTGCCAAAAGCTCCAACTGCAGGCAGGCTCACACAGTTATTAAGAAGCAGGTCAAAGTTGTAGCTAATTACTAACATGGTGTAAAGGCAGAATTCAGTATTATAAGGTCAGTTATTAAGTAAAAATATTACATTACACGAATTCCTATATAAAAACAAAGAAATACCATTTTTATATTGTACATTGTATTGTACTTGTGTATTTTTGTGTGAGCTTTATAATGTAGCAGCATGCTGTCCTTGCTTCAGACACAGTGTATAGTTCTTGCTCCATGACCATATCCAGGCCTTAGGCCACATAGGCTGAGGTTGTGTTCTTACAGGCCCCGCATTCCACTGCTAAACTATTTTGCATGGGAGAGCGGATGATCCTCAACCACATCAGTTGAGAATTGCGGTTTCCAAAAAATATGCACAATGCATTATGTATCTTAATATTTCACCGAACAAGCTAAACAATGACTAAGCTATATAATTTTTGTAGTATATTGTGTTCATATTTTGAAATGGGGAGGGGGCATATCAACATTAGTCTCTGTGAATATGGAATGGGCTGTCATAAGATTCTGTCAGAGTAATGTGTAGGTGGCTGAATATTTCTGTCCATTTTTTGTGTGTATGTATATGTATACACTCAGGGGAAATTAAATTCCCATGTGAAAAAAGAAAGCCATGGCGCTGCAGTACATTTCTTACCACTTCACATGGTTCAGGTTTATTATGCAGTTGTTTGCGGAAATAAATTCCCCGATGGTGGAAAAAGCTACCAGAGCAGGGGCAGAACTTAATACCTTCAAGCTCATGAAGACTGAGCTCTTCAAAGAGCACTTACTCTCCGTTGGTTTCCACTTTTGGGTTTCTACTTTTTTCTTTTAATTATTTTTACCTTATTTTTAACTTATTTCCTTGTTACTTAACTTGTCACATGTAAGTCACTTTGGATAAATGCAGTGTGATGTACTGTAAAGTAATAAATTCACTAACTGAACTTCTTATTAATGAGGGCACGAGAGGTTGTAAATTGGTTAACACATGGACACTGGCCTGCCTCGAGTCAATGCACTTTTTAGTCCTGTGGCACATAAGAGAACATTTCACCATTGCAGTTGTGTATATGTACATGCATACTCATCTTGGACTAGGTCTGCTAATATTAAGCTTAAAACTGGTCTAAATCAATATGGTTGATTATGTATTTGATGACTGTATTATCTTGTTTCATGTCCAGGACACAATGCCAACTAATGACAGGCTTAATGATTTATAGTCTGTGACACCACTCTGGAGTTCTGTTTAAAAAATGTACCACAATGCACACACAATTTTTCAATTAAATTTTTTGTTCGGACACCTTGAACATGTGATAGGCAGAATATAAATATGAGCTTTTATTAATAAATTTTTCTAATAATATTTTTCTTGCAAAAAAACACAACAAAAGTCGCATAAGCCAACCACTAACATTCGCTTACCGTATGTGTTGCGTTTAAAGGTCACTATGTGTTCATGGGAACAGAGGCTCTGGTAAGATAATTCCCTGACCATGCTGCCTTTAATGGGAATGGGTTATAGCCAGCACAAGGTCAAATTGAATTCTAGGTTCCAAAGACCTTGCATAAGTTTAGTGGAATTGTATTTTGCAGGTGTAATGCAAGCATGTGTGATTAAAAAGTCATTTTGTCTCCTCTCCAAATCAGTTGTTTGAGTTTTTATCTTTTGTTGATTTTCATTCCCTTGTCATCTCGAAGGTCAGCTTACAAAATGGTATGAGATTCATTGTGATAAGTGGATTCATTTTAGGACTGTTAGGTCAAATAGGATAAAAAGATTAAGCTATTAATCAACATGCGTGTATGTGCTGAAATGTGCAAATATGTAAATGTAGGCACATTGGAAAGAAAGAAATTATTTTCAGAGACTTTTAAGCTCACATTTAGTATGGAAAGTTATTAATAGTTTCATCTTATCTTGTTTCAGTGTCATGGTTGTTAAGGTCCAAAGCTGAACAAATATACTCTGTAATTTCCTCTTATATTTACTATACCTTCATTGTCTTCTACAAAATTCTATTCAAGAGTTTCAGTGTGTGTGCCTGGACAAAAGTACAGGAGTTGGAAAAGCAAAAAGTTGGGAGTATAAGAGCTGTATTAGGCTAATTGGAGAGTCGTGTGTATGGGTGTGCCATATCTTATCGTTCACGATAATGGCGGTATAATATTTTAAACTATATAAAACGGCCTTATCATGATATTCTGACGTGTTTACATAAACGTAATTCATTTACACAGAGTATGGCGTATGTCCTACTGAGCGACTTTGGTAGTGGATGTCGTTTCGGTACAAAATATCAGATGTACATCAAACAGTGATATGTAAGCTATGCAAAAGCATGCAGCTGAGTCTGAGGAAAGCACACATTTTAAACTAGAAAATGCATTTATGTTTTTGAAATATATCAAATATGTTATTATAGCAAACTTACCCTAAAATATCATGATATTATTTTAGCACCATAACGGCCACCCCTAGTCATGCGTTTGGCTTCAGTCTTGTAAAGGCCCCACACTGTCATAATAGTGCTAGAATTTGAACCAGAATTTTAGCTTTTAGCTCTGGTTAGCATGTCACTAAGCCACTACTGTTGTTTTTTTCATATTTTGTTTTTGATCTTACTGTTTCTCTGGCAGACTCGCATGCAGAGTCTACAGCCTGATCCAGCTGCCCGCTACCGTAATGTGATGGATGCTCTGTGGCGTATTGTGAGGACTGAGGGCATCTGGCGACCAATAAGAGGTTTGAATGCCACAGCGGTGGGGGCGGGCCCAGCCCATGCACTGTACTTTGCCTGCTATGAAAAGCTGAAAAAAAGCCTGAGCGACGTTATCTACCCAGGAGCCAACAGTCATTTGGCGAACGGTACACCTCACATCCCACATCTCCGTTAACACTTTGAATTAAAGTTAATTTTAAAGTTAGGTGTACTAGTTGGACAGATATGTGGTTGGACCAGCTGTGATAACTACTCATTTTAAAATTACACTTGTTGTGTAATGTTGTGTAACCTTATCACCACTTGTGAAAATGCTGTTGTTTTGTGTTCTCGAATTGAAGTCGGTGCTTTAGTACAAATCCTAGAATCGACATATTCATTTGAGACAATGATTGAAAAAATTATTATATATTTCTAAATTTATTTCGTATTTTAGTATTTTTAGTAAGATGTATGCAAAATCTAATAATCCATGTTATCAAAGCATGATTTCATAATATTCAAAGAGCAGTGATGTTACTGAATACTTACTGTTCAAGTTTGAGTTTCTGTTGAGCCTTTTAATAGATGCTCACATCCAGAGCAAATTACAACTGATAGTTTGAGAGGTCAGTTGACCATGCAGGAAAATCCATGATGGTCAGCATTATTTGTTCTTTTTGGGAGTTATTGGGAAGCTTTGAGATGCGTTTTCTGATGTGTGACTCAAACAAACAAGTATTTTCACTGGTGGTTTTTAATCTTCTACTACTTATTAAAGGAATCCTGCAAGCTTTATTAAAGGGTCTATTGTAATGACAGCGAAGGTTATTGTGTTGACCGTAGTGCTGGGAAATTATGGCCAAAGTTGATATTGCAATATATTTTTGTTTTCTTTTTGGTCGATACAATATAAATCTGATATCGATATAAATACTTTAAAGGACTCAAAACTGGGAAGAATGAATACAATGGAAGTCTGTACCTACTAATGTCTGAAAATCTAAAGAAAGAATTTGAAATCTCTTCCTGCAAAAACAATATAATACAAATACTAGAAATACAAATGGTCCAAATAAATAAGTTTGCCTTTTATTTGCATATATCATCCATATACAAATAAAGAACATTGTAAAACTTAAACCTTTAGGTTTCTTAATAAATCTTAATAACTTTGACTTTAGTCACTTTTGACTTTTGGTCTGAGTTTCCTGTTCTTTTGTAAACACATTGAACAAACAAAAGTACATCAGCAAGCATAAAGAAAATAAAAATCCTTCTTATACAATAACGTCATCCCCGTCAAATAAACAAAACTAGTTAAAAAAAAGGCTTATCTAGGCTAACATCATTTTCCTTAAGCCCTCGTTTTCTACTGTATTATACAGCATCATTTCCTTAGCCAATAAATTGAACCAATTGAACCAATAAATTTTATTTTACTTCATTTTTTTTTTTTTACAGTTTTAGTGATTTTAGTGGTTTTAGTCTGTATGATTTTTGAACTTTTTGCCATACGGAATGAATGCAGCTACACGTGTCTGCTGCATGGTGTTATCTTTCGTTGACACAGGTGCTGCCAATGATGTTTCAGGTACAGGTTTTTGGTGCCTAATTTATTTTGACTATTATTATTATTAATTATTATTATTATTACTATTAATATTCAATGGAGTGGAACTAATTTAGGTGATGCAATAGATATATTACAGCTACTAGTCCGGCACAATTTTCAGCAAGCTGAAACCTACATTTTGTCAGGTCTTAGAAAGCCAAACCACTTCCACACCATTGAATAAGTCCTCCGTCCCTTATTAACCATGTCATCTGCTTTATCACTTGTGGAAGCTTGTTCAGTCACCTCTGTATCACGGTTGGGGAAACCTATTTTGCACATAGCCTATCTGGCTGCGTGTCTGTGTGATTAAGTCACCCCGCACTGACGTAGCCAGACTACGGAGGCCGATTGTGTTCAGCTCTGCTCCAATGCAGTGAACTCACGACAGCACCCTGTAATAAATACCTTTCAGTGACAGATGCTGTAAATAATACATATCGCAATACCGCAAAAATGATATCACCATCATTGAGACACACATTTTTGTGGTAAATATCGATATCGAATTGTTGTCCAGGCCTAGTTGACAGTGATATTACTGAACTACATAGCTGCTAGATGTTGTACTACTAGCCAACAAGTGACTTTTTCCATTCTTTACTGTGTGGCATCATATTTACAAAGGATCTGCTTCCACCCTGTGTTGGTTACTCTATAAAGGTCAACAAACACGTTTTTCTCAGCACAGTAAATCTGTCAACAGGCATCTTAGTTTTTGTCCGAATAGGAGCAACATTGCGTTTTTTCCAAGCATTGCTGCCTCATATTTTACTAGTAATGTATTGAGTTTAATGTACACTGCTAAAAAAAATAAAGGGAATACTAAAATAACATCTCCTAGATTTCAATGAATGAAATTTCCCAGTTGAAAATCTTTATTCATCACATAGTGGAATGCGTTTAGAATGCATTTTACAAAATAACAGAAAAAGAATTAATGTCAATAAAAATTATTATTCCATGGAGGTCTGGTTTTGGAATCATACTCAAAATCAAAGTGGAAAATCAAATTACAGGCTGATCCAATTTCAGTAGAAATTCCTCAAGACAAGTTAAAATGAGGCTTAGTAGTGTGTGTGGCCTCCACGTGCCTGTATGATGTCCCTACAGCGCCTGGGCATGCTCCTGATGAAGTGGCGTATGTTCTCCTGATGGATCTCCTCCCAGACCTGGATTAAAGCATCAGTCAACTTCTGGACAGTCTGTGGTGCAACTTGCCGTTGAACCTGCTCTCATCCTTGAAGAGCACAAGGCGGCAATGGCGAATCTGCCAATCTTGGTGTTCTCTGGCAAATGCCAATCGCCCTGCACGTCCACTTGTGGATGTCGAGCCCTTGATGTCTCGAGCAGAAACATGGATATTACTGGCCTGCTGGAGGTCACTTGGCAGGGCTCTGTCACTGCTCATTCTGTTCCTCCTTGGACAAAGGAGCAGGTAGCGGTCTTGATTCTGGGTTGTTGCCCTCCTATGACCCCCTCCATGTCTCCTGGTATACCTGTCTCCTAGAATCTCCTTCATGCTCTGGACGCAACAAACCTTCTTACCACAGCCCGCATTGATGCCATCCTGCACTACCTGAGCAACTTCTGTTGGT
Organism: Parotocinclus haroldoi; assembly: GCA_034779995.1. Taxonomy (NCBI): domain Eukaryota; kingdom Metazoa; phylum Chordata; class Actinopteri; order Siluriformes; family Loricariidae; genus Parotocinclus; species Parotocinclus haroldoi. The sequence continues at coordinate 6,293 of JAUZST010006535.1, forward strand.
TGTAGACACCGCCTCATGGTACCTCTAGGGGTGAGAGCACTGACAAAATGCCAAGGTGACCAAACCATCAGCCAGAATGGATGAGAACAAAGAAATGGTCTGTGGTCACCACCTGTAGAACCACTCCTTTATAGATGCATTTGCACTAATTAATTCCTTCCTTTTTCATCAGCTTGTTCATAGTCAGGGTCGGGCAAAGCCAGTACCTAGCCGCCACCACAGGGCACAAGTCAAGAACAACCCTAGTCAGGGCACCAGTCCAGAGTTGTAATAATAGTAGGTAACTACTTTCATTTATTTCCTATTCACACCAGAATTAGACTTTGGTTGGTCTTAGTTTGTTTGTGCTGACCAATGTTATTTACACTTTTGCTGGTTATTTATCATTTAGCTGATTAGTACAAATATTTGATAGCTCTAATAATATAAGGCATACAGCATAAACAATAACAGGCTTTAGTTTACAATAATCGTTTAGCAGACACACTTAACCAGAGGAACTTTAAACAACAATTCAAGTAGCTGTGGTTTAAGGGACTTGCTAAAGTTTTTTATTTACTTTGTCTGTTTTAGAGGTGGGATTTAAACCCTGCAACCGCTTATCCACGGCCCAGTATTTAAATTGCATAGTTCATAATACAGTACTTCTTTTCTTTGTCATTTTTTAAAAATAGATTTTTAGTGATTTACTTTGCCCAGTTTAAGCTAGCAAGAAACCATCTGTCCAACTGAAAACAGCTTAGACCAGTACCTAACTTATGGTGGTCATTCTTAACAGCAAGACCTTAACAGCAGTCTTTTTAAGTGAAGGCACGTCACTTTAGTTTTCATAACACCATAAATGTATTTAGTCTGATGGCACAAGCTGTTCTGATATACTGTTAGCAAATGTTTCCTGACCATATAAGATGAATTTTGCACTTAGTGTCAAAGGAAGCACAGTTTGCGTGGATCTGGAACATGTATGTGCACAAACAATGGGAAGTGTATTGTTTATACCTTTAGCATATTTCCATCACAAACATGTAGTCAGGACTTGCTATACTTTAAAGAATCAGCAGCTAGCCAGTCAGTTTATTAGTTACAAGTGTTCAACTGCTTGTTAACGCAAGTATCTAATCATCCAATCACACGACAGCAACTAAATGACGCGGTCTTTTAGTGGACATGGTTGACATGCTCAAGCCGTCCTGCTGAAATTAAAAATGAGCATAAAAATGGGAACAAAATGTGATTTAAGTGACTTTGAATGTGGCATGGTTGTTTGTGCCAGACAGGTATAAATATTTTAGAAACTGCTGTTCTACAGGGACTTTCAAACAAAGACATCTCTAAGGTTTACTGAATGGTCAGGAAAAGATGAGCAGCAGTTCTCTGACTGACAATGCTATTTTGATGCTAGAGTCAGAGGAGAATGGCCAGACTGCTTCAAGCAGATATATAGGCAGCAGTAAAAGGAAATCCACATAGATGTGCAGCTGGCAAATTTGCGGCAACATCACTATGCTATTTACATTTACATTATTTAGCAGATGCCCTTATGTCCTTAGATGCAACTTGCAAGCACAAAAAGTGCTTTTAGACATCATAAACATAATCCATTCTTTATAATCAGGAATCTAAACGAATGGGGGAAGGGGTCATATATTAACAGTAGGACTTTTTGCTATCATGTCAGTTCCAGAACTTTGTTGAAACTATGCCATTAATGATAAAGGCAAAAGGACACCCAGCCCAGTATTAGCAAGACCTAATGAATTAACCAGTGTGTGTGTGTGTGTGTGTGTGTGTGTGTGTGTGTGTGTGTGTGTGTGTGTGTGCGTGTGTGCGTGTGTGTGGTCTGAAGAGATTTATTGTGAAACAGCAAAGGTACTGAAGACTTGTATTAAGGTGCCATACAATTCAATGTATGTCAAAATAGATAGCAGTGTTTCTAATCCTAGTGTTCACAACAATATGCAACACATTTCAAACTGGAAAAGTCACAAATTATTATTATACCAACAATAAGGAAAGCTGACACAAATGAATATGAAATTTTGACTTTTAGATTTTATAGACTAAAACATTGGTTACAGTTGAATCACACCAAATCTTTGGTCTTCTAAAGTCTTCTAACTTTACCTTATCCACCTTACTGAACTATGGTGGCCCAGAATGGCCAATGCAAAAATTTTTTATGAAAACACATCAGCTCTCAATGGGAATATGTAGAATTATGGAATATGCTATATGGAGTCCCAGTGGACTGTTGTAAAACACAGTAAACCTTCTGGCAATAGCAGGTATTGATGTGCCATCCTGCAGGAGTTGGACTACCTGTGCAACCTCCAGTCCAGGTACTGCACCATGGTACTAGTAGTAATTCTGACCCTAGCCAACTGCAAAACTAGTGTCAAGTCAGCCAGAAAATATGAGGACTTACAAAATGTTGATGGCCTCCACCTATTAAACAATTCCTTTGGGGGTTGTTTCAATGTTGCTTATTTAGTGCAATGGGGTTAATTTCCATCAAACCAAATGAAACTGATTTCATGGTCCCCCTGCTGCTTAACTGACCAGAACATTATCCCAGAAGTTTAATTAAGTTCATGCTATACTCTGATTAAAATGTGTTCCTATATTGTTTAGCAGTGTATATTCACTATCTGCTGAATAAAAAAAGGAATAATTTCAGCCCCCAGCCAATCCCCTCAGTTTCGCTTTATAGAATTTCAAATGGAGAAGTAAATAAGAAAATCTAAATAAACATAAAGTTACTAAAATGTATTAAAGTTACATAAAATACTGGTGTAGGTTTGCACCAAATATGTCGGTTTATTAAAAGACTGCACATTAGTTGTGATAACATATTAGATTAACAATACACTGGCCATTTAAGGATGCTCAGGCAAATTCCTCCGAAAACAACAAAAAGACTGAATTTGTTAAGCATGTGCACTTCTGCCAAACTGTTGTTCATTCATCCTCCTAACCCTGGTCGGGGTCACCAGTCCAATACCAGGGCACAAACACAAACAAAAAATGTTTTTACCTGCCACAGTTCCCTTTGGCTGCTGATTTGGGACCTAGACTTCCTTCATTCAGTTTCCTATCTGCTTAATCCTTGGTCAGGATTGCAGGAAAGCCAGTGCCTAGCCAGAGACACGGGGTGAAGGGAGGAACAACAGACAGACACCAAGCCATCACTGCATACATTTATTGTATATTTAAATTAACAGCTGATACAGTGACCACAAGGTTGAAGTGCAGTGGTGCAGGTAATACAACATTGTATCAGTTGTCAGTCGCTGGGGATGCATACTAATTATGTCAATGTCATTTGCATAAAAAGTTAACTATAATTTTTTTTATAAACAATAATGAATAATGAATATTGAATTAATTAATATTGGCACTCACTGTTGGATCAGCAACTTTATATATCTTAGTGATGTACTCTTTTATCAGTGTCTGCAGCGTCATATTCTGTCATTAAACACGGCAGATCACAAGTACTTTACTAATTAGATAAATCCACGAAGTCTGAGATGATAAACTCATGGTTTCAGAAGTTCACAAGTTCTATCTGCTGCCATTGGTAATATGCATGAACGGAAACCACGTCCCTACAGATCCGGGTCTGGTTTTTCAGGCGTATTGTGGGTGTGGTTTAGCGGATTGGTTACAGATTGCCGTTCTGTGATTGGCTATTTTCGGCGTGACTCTTGTGTACTTGTTCTGTGCTGAAACTGCATCCATACAGCAGAGTGTGAGTGTGAGACTGAGAGTGACCAGGGCTAGAGGAGACGCTACAAAAGAGCTGGCGATCCGCATGGGAGCTCGTTTTAACCGTGCACTGATTTACTCATTCAGTTCTAGGATCACTTTCCCTCTGAGACGTCGCGTTTGGATTTGTTGGCACATTCAAGATGATGAAGTTTCGGTTCAGGCGGCAGGGAAACGACCCTCAGAGAGAGAAGATCAAGCAGGACCTCTTTGCTTTCAATAAGGTATGTGAGATACCGTGTGGGATTTTCTCTTCTCCCCAGGGACTGAGAGTGCGGTTTCGTGTTGTTGTCGAATTACTCAGCTGAAAGTAGCAGGGTTTCCATTCCTCCTTTTCAGTCAGCCGCTTTCTACCCAATCATTTTGTTCTTATAGAGAGATTATCCACAGGAGCTGGTCATAATGGATCAGTAAAAGCCGTTAAAAGTTGATGTAGCGCGTAACATGCATTGTAGCTACCATGAGCCCCCCATACTGCAATTATATTTGCTTTTTACTGCCTTATCATTTGTACTGTTGGATCTATCTATCTATCTATCTATCTATCTATCTATCTATCTATCTATCTACCATTTTAATTACAAATTTTAATAATTAAAAGTTTAATTAGCATTGTTTGTTATACTTTAGGGCTTTTTTCCATTCCTGATATAATATTATTGAACTGCATTTAAAAACAATCTCCCTTCTCTTTGCATTTGTAGCTGTTAACAGTTTAAGGGTTGCCATTTAAACCTTGTGCTGCAGTACAATTTTCTTTGGTGTTTTTGTTTGTGTCGTGAGCCACCGTGCTGTTTTAAACGTACAAGATTGGACCTTATTTGTACAACTTCGCGCAATTACACAAGTCTAAAAGCAAACCTTTTTTATTTTCATTGCAGAGGCTAAAACCCTTAAAAGTAGGTCTATTGGTCCCAGTACGAAGCGTAAACTGTTGACCTCATTTGCATATCAGCTGCAGCTCTCAAAAGCTAATACAAAAGTTGTATTATGAGTCCAAACAGAGGGAGGTGTGTTTCCAAACCTGAACTTATTTTCACCACAAGCAACAAGTAGTCTGACTTATCCTTCATAAAATAGTATGATTTTGAGCTCCTTCTGGTGTGTTTTAAAGTCTGAAAGCTTATCCTGAAACCAAGGTTACATTGTGATGGCGTTTAGATTGAGGCACAACACATTTCATTGCTTGTTAAGGGTGCCAGTATCAGCTGTTCCCATTGACAGACAATATGGTTATGGGAATAACAGATGTATGATAGTTGGACTAACTACTAGAAATATTTGCTAACCATACTATCAACAAAGCAGTAAAACTAGCTATTCTATTTTCATATTATATTTATTGTATTATCAGGTGGGATGGTAGTGCAGTGGTTAACAGTGCTGTTTTCTCCCCAATTAGATTCCCCTGGAACTGCATGTTTTCTTGTGTCTGGGTGTTTCTGTATGCTATTTTTCTCCTAGATTCCATTAGGTCAGCTAATATCTCTAAAGTGTTGGAGTGTGAGTGCACTTAGTCTTTGATGAATTGATGCCCTGGCTGGGGTTGGTTCACACTCATGGCTCGGTGTGTCCAAGCAGCTACTACATCCCTGACTTGGATTAAATGGGTCTGAAATAAATGATGGTATTAATAGCAGTAACAGTATTTGCCATCTTAATTATTTGCTATTCATGTGACAGACATGCTTTGACTTTCATTTCCTCATAGATGGCATTTAATAAACAACAACACTGGCTTGGACAAGAGATTACAGCGAGACTTGCCTTATTTGCCTGTGCGCAGTTGGATATGAGCTTAATTACTATCTATTTAGGTCTACGCAAAATAAGTGTTGTGGTTTCACTCGGGGTTAGCATTGTCACCCTGGCAGGCCTTCTCCCTTTGTGCTGCAAAGTCATGTAGAACATTACACTTGATGCTTGGTTGCAGTAAGAAGTGTGTCTTGTGTTTCTATCCATGATTTGTGTTGTCAGACGGCATTGCACAAGTGATAGTTTTGATTTTGTTTGGTCAATGTTGCATTAGCATTGATGGCTGTACACTACAGGAGCAAGTTTACATTGATACCGGTCATGCACATTAATACTGGGTCAGTTTATAGCAACTGATTTAACCTATCGTGTTTTTGGCATGTGGGTGGAAACAGGACCACCAAGCCTCTTTTTATGCAGTGAAAAGTCGAGCCACTCTAGTGTAATGCCAATTCTGTTACAATTCACTCAATATCTGATTGGTGCAAAAACCTGCAGTACGGTGACTTATGATGTGCGCAAGCTTGAGCAACAGGTGATGGGTACATCTGAAATAAAAAGTAGCTTTGCATGCGAAGGTGTGATGTAAAGTGTTTCGGTACCAGAACAAGAGATGGTTTGTACATATTGTGATGTTGATTCATATTATGTCCTTTCACACAGACCATTCAGCGGTGGATAGTCATGTGCTTGTTACAAATATATCAGCTAACAGTTTCAGTGCTGGTATTTACATTTATGGTATTAAGCAGATGTCCCTATCCAGAGCAACTTACAACTCGTACAGTCTTACAATTAAAGGAATCGTGGGTTAAGGGCCTTGGACCTGGCTAGACCCAAATGTGGCAGCTTGCAGAGGTGGAATTAGAACCCTGGACCATGGGGTCCAGGCAACCACAGGCTTATAACGTGACTGTTTTTGGAAGACTCCATTGCTGCATCTTGTAGACCTTCAGGGAGAAATGTTTTCTACATGGGCATAATGTTAGGAAAGGGTCCCAGATTAATGTGCATTCTAGATTTATTGTTTGGTCCTTATTCTACATTTTGACAAACTGTAACTGTAAACCACAGAGAAAGGAATTGGGAATAAATTCCAAATGAAATCAGAACCAGTTCCAACCTCAGCCTTACAGATGACAGTAAGTTTACAAAGATGTGTCTATTGATATCCCATTTGAAACAATGCAGCACAGCTGGTTAAAACATGCCGTTTTTGTGGTTGTACCGCTCATATTTGGTGGTTAAATGCTTTTTATAAGCATTTGCATGATCTCACAACTTTATTTTCCACGTCAAGGTCGATATATTCACAATGTTGCCAGATGGCATTTTATTTCTGATGTGAAGGAGCCCTGTTGGCTTGAAAAACCTAGCCACTTGTCAGCATGTCAGTCTCTCATTCACTGCATAAGCACCTGCTGCCCACTTAATTTCCACATACTCGCATACTAATTTGTTTTGATTTATTTGCATGCTCTACATCTTTGTTTGTAAATCCTCTTCCTGTTTGGAGAGTGTTATACAAGTCTGCCTATGTTATGTTTTGCCTTCTAAAACATTTGCCATGTAATCAGCCTGCTTTGATTTGCAAAAGTTTATTTTTCTGTGTCATTACAGTTGAGTGAAGTAATGCTTTGAATAATGTCTGTGTGCAGTGGATAAAATGAAATTCATGTTTCCTCTTCCTTTTGTCCAGACTGTTGAACATGGGTTCCCCAGTCAGCCGAGTGCTTTGGCTTATGACCCCAAACTGCAACTTATGGCCATTGGAACTAAATCGGGAGCTGTCAAAGTGTATCCTTTTCGAAAAGGAAAATCTGTATTCTGCAGGGTTGGTGAGTGAACAATGATAATTTATTCTGCTTAATGAATTTTTTTTACAGAATTATATAAGCTCTTGCTGCTTGTGGGAGACTAAAATCGCCTTATTACTGAGTTAATATTCTAATATATACATACACCAATCAGGCATAAAGGTCAAATCACCTTCTTGGTTCTACATGTCCATTTTATTTTTACCCATCATATGGAAGCACTCTGTAGTTCTACAATTACAGGCAGACTCCCTTAGTCCTGTTTACTCTGTTTTCTAATGGTCAGGACCAGCACAGATCAGGTACTATTTGGGTGGTGGATCATTCTCGGCACTGCAGTAACACTGTGTTGTTCTTTTATGAATGTATGAGACAGCAGTGCTGCTAGAGTTATTAAACACATGCACTTTTTTTCCCCCCATTGTAGATGCAAAGTCAAAGACAGCAGTTCAATAGTTGTTGGACAGTTTGTTATTCATGCACTTTTCCATCATGAAAACCAAGTAAAGTGGATTAACAATGCACGTATATAAACAGATGGTCTGTAGTCTAATTGTCTGAACTGATAAAATGGACAACGAGTGCAGAAACTGTGTGTGCGTGCGCGCGTGTGAGTCTGTAATATAAGATTAAGCAGGCATATGGTTATTTGATTTGGGAGAATGGTTAATTTACAGTGTGTAACTTGTGTATTGTTACTGGCATTTAATGACTGAGCAAATGTGGATTTTGTGGGGTGCCTCTTTACTTAAATTGCTTTGGAGTGTGGGATGAAGAACTGAGTCATGTATCATTGCTCTTTTCCACTGTAAGACTGTCACACTGCCCATGTTGTGCTTATATGACTTATATTGGCACATGTTGTTTGGAATAAGAACATATTTCTAGACCTATTCGGTATCTAGATCATAGTGCACACTAGGGCTGCAACTAATGATTATTTTAATAATGGATTAATCGATGAATTGGATATTTAAAAAAATATTTTCCATGTCTTTACTCGGAAACAGAGCATTGAATAACAGAGAAAATAAGTGCTTACAATAATTAAGTAATAATAGATTAAATTAAATAAGACTTAAAACTGATGTTTTCTGGAATGAGAAAGACAGTATAGCATGAGTATAGTGCAAAAGCTAAGAGATA
>JAUZST010006536.1:0-14778 GCA_034779995.1 Parotocinclus haroldoi
TATATATGTGTGTGTGTGTGTGTGTTTTTGTGTGTGTGTGTGTGCGTGCATGCTTGTGCAATTAGAAGAGATCCTCTTTTCTCCATGAACTCGGTCATATTTGTTTTATTTCCTCTTCCCTCTGGTTGCTATGGAAACAAGAGCTCTTCTTAGCCTTAACCATTAAGCTGTCGCTTCATCACTCCATCATATTGACAGACAGATGGACAGACATGCACACTCACACACACACACATGCACACACACACACACATTGTTCTTTGTAAAATTTGTCTTTTCATCAATGCAATGATGTTCCCTGACGTACACCCACACCTAACCCTAAGCTTAAACTCAAACATAAAAGCAAACATAAAGCAAATCTGGAACTGCATGGGTCCCAGTCCCCAAGAAACCCTCTATCAAAGGACTGAATGACTACACCTGTCGTTCTGGTTTTGATCGAGACCATCGATTTAATCACTCTAGTAAATCTAAGTACTCTAAATTCAAATTCAAATTTATTTATATAGCGCTTTTTACAATGGAGCATTGTTTCAATGCAACTTTACAATCTTAGATTCTAGTTTTATACCCTACATCTACTATACATTTGCAGAAAAGTTACTGGATGAACATACAGGAATCTAAGTTCTGAGAGAAAAGAGAAAATGTAGTTAGTTATTGATTAAGAGCACAGAGTCAGGGCATGGCAAGGCAGGCAAGCCAGACATGACTGCAGACACCAACCCCAGTATCCAGAGCCATGTATTATATCTTAAATCTAACCAAATGCCTTTGTAAACAATTATGTTTTTAGCCTAGACTTAAAAATGTGGAAGAGTGCCTGAACCTCAACATAATTATAATAGTTCACTCAGAAAATGTGGGGCCAGGCTGTAAAGAGCTCTAAGTGTTCCAAGACATATTTTGTAATGAGTGCGAAATTTAACTTGTAACCAGTGTAGAGGAAATAAATTTACACGACGATATACACGACGGCGTATAACATTAGCCCCTACGTCTATCCTAGAAAATCTATGACTATGGAGCTCACTAAAGCTCTCTATTATGCATTCTGGCTCCTTGGATACATGTAACCCTACCTGCTGGTGTCCCTAAATGACTAGGTAAATTCATGTGTCGCAAAATAATCATCATATAATCAGAGATAATCATAATCATCATATAATCAGAGACCTTTTGACAATCCGCTCAGCAGTTGTTTCACTGAGGATGGAAAAGCTGGCACAGGTTATTCAACCAATAGAACAACAGACTTCTTGCCGTAGGTCCTTGAATGCTGCAGCCGGTGGTCCAATACAGTGTGTGTATTTCATTGATTAAAACACTGAAGGTAAGACAGTACAAAGTCAAGGTAAAAAGTCACTACAAAAAGAACGTTTGAAACGGCTGTAAGACTTTATACAATTAAATTATAGCAGAACTATAGGGGAATCTAGTAGTTTAATAATGCAACACACACACTATGCTGGTAAGCCTGCAAACTTTTTAAGTACCAATTAACGGCAGAAAATATAATGCACCGGTAACAAAAAGGAAAACTATTCAGAGATTAACATGCTGTGTGATAAAAAATTGGATCTGGAGTAATAATAGCTAAGAGCTAAGAACTATAAACCGAGTGTACGGTTAGTCAGGTCAGAACCAAAGAGAGACAACTTGCTCACTTGATTTTAGGCAGGAATGGGGGCATTTATCTGATTTACATAGAGAGAGGCTCCAATCATGGGCAGAGTGACAAATCACATTTCTATAACTGACAGTCTGATAGATGGATATGGGTTTGCCAGGAGAATGTTACCTGCCTGATTGCATTGTGCAAGTTAGTTGGAGGAGGAATGATGTAGGGATTTATGCAAGCTTGGGTTAGGCCCCTTAGTTCTAGAGATGTGAAATTTTGATGCTTCAGAATACCAAGACATTTAGACAATAGATGCTTCCAAATATATGAGAATAATTTTGAGAGGGTGGTTTTCTGTTCCAGCATGACTGTGCTCCAGAGCACAAACCAAGGTTAATAAAGGCATGGATGGGTAAGTTTGGAACTTGACACAACTGCACACAACCCTAACCTCAACCTTATCAAACATCTTTAGAATAAACTAGTGTGGATAATGTGAGTCAGGCCCCCTCATCAGTCAACATCAGCGGTTGACCTCACAAATGCTCTTCTGGTTGTAAGTGCCAAAAATAACACAGAAAAGTACAAAACCTTTTATAGCTGCAAAAAGACCAATTTCATATGAATGCCTATGCATTTAGAAAGGGTGTCATAAAAGCACTGTGTTATCACTGTGTTACCCACTGTGTAGTCCTAGCCTGGGCTGCAGGACAGCTGGCACCTAGCCAGTGGCTAGGCTGACAGTCCATCACAGGGCACTCATATACACACTCACACACTTTGGAAACACCAATTAACCTAACAAACATGTATTTTGACTCTTGGAGGAAACCAAAGTAAACCCACACAAGGACATGCAATAAGGAACAAACATGACCAGATGATTTCCAGTCATTGCTAAAATGTTCAAAAACATTGTTCCTCAAAGAAAGATTGGAAGTGATCAACATATTTTGTCTTCTTCAGTGCATAATATCTTTAAGGAATATCAAGGGATCTTAGCCCATAAAGGGTAAGGGTGCAGGACTAAGATGAACGCCTGTGATCTCCAATCCATTAGATCGCACTACATCAGGAACGGTCATTCATCAATAGCTGAAGTAACCACATTGGCAAGGGATTACTTTGGCAAACCATTGTCAAACACTACATTACAGAGTTACATTCACAAATGCCATTTAAATCGTGGAACCCTCCAGTCAGAATGGGACATAACCAAGGAAGCTAAGTCAAGTCAGGAAGTCTGGAAGTCAAGTCAGATAAGATTTATTTATTAGCGCATTTTACAATTTAGTGGTGATGCAAACCATAGATTGCCTAAATACTAAAACACCTTATCGGCCGCTGGATCAAGGAAATACATGTGATTTTAGTATATTTAATAATTATGTCATAGTTTAGCAATAGTACATAGTTAATATAGTATAAAAAGAAATATAATAGTTGTGTACTATAGTATTCACTATTTTATATACTGCATTACAGTTACTTACACTTACATAATACTACTATTTATACTACATATATCTACTATTATTAAAATATTATTTCATTAATTGTATTATTTGTTAGATAGTATTTTAGTATTAATAGTATTAAACATCTCTGTTGACTTGTATTTGCTTAAATTTAAGTCTTGATTGGACCAATATTGCGGCGTCTAGGTATATATATATATATATATATATATATAAGTCTATGGTGCAAACAGCCCAGGAGCGCCCCCATATGACAGTTAATAAAATTACACAAGTCACCTAAAACTAAAATATTTTGCCAGTTATATTAATAAATGACTTTAATAATACAGTATCTCACAAAAGTGAGTACACCAGTTACATTTCTGTAATTATTTCATTATAACTTTTAATGGGACAACACTAAAGATATGACACTTTAAGACAAAGTAAAGTAGTCAGTCCACAGCTTGTATTACAGTGTAAATTTGTTGTGGCCTCAAAATAACAGCCAATACACAGTCATTAAATGTCTAAACAGCTGGCAACAGAAGTGAGTACACAAATTGTGCCCAATTAGCAATTTTACCTCCCTAGTATCATGTGACCTGTTAGTGTTACAAGGTTTCAGGTATCAATGGGGAACAAGTGTGTTAAATTTGGTGTTATCGCTCTCACACTCTCTCATACTGGAAGTTAAACATGGCATCTCATGGCAAAGAACTCTGAGAATCTTAAAAAAAACTATTGTTGCTCTACATAGAGATGACCTAGGACATTGCCATTCAGAGGTTTACCAGGACAGGTTTTGCTCAGAACAGGCCTTGCCATGAATGTGAGTGCATGTGCTCAGCATCATATCCTTGTTGGCTTTTGAAATTAGATGTAGAAGTGCTGCCAGTATTGCTGCTGAGGTTAAAGGGGAGGGGGATCAGTGCTCAGACCATACGCCGCACACTGTATCAATCTGGTCTGCACGGCTGTTGTCCCAGAAGGAAGCCTCTTCTAAATATGTTGTAAGAAAGCCTGCAAACAATTTTCTGAAGACAAGCAGACTAAAAACATGGATTACTGGAACCTGTCTTGTAATTTGATGAAACCAAGATAAACTTATTTGGTTCTGGTGGTTCAGATATGTGTGGCAGCAACCAGGTGAGGACTACAAAGACAAAAGTGTGTTTTGTCTACAGTCAAGCATGGTGGTGGGAATGTCATGGTTTGGGGCTGCATGAGTGCTGCCGGCTGTGGAGAGCTACGGTTCATCAAGGGAACCATGAATGCCAACATGTACTGTGATCTACTGAAGCAGATCATGATCCCATCTTATTAGAAACTGGGTCTCCAACATGTATTCCAACATGATAACTACCCCAAACACACTTGCAAAAAGACCACTACCTTGATAAAGGAACTGAGAGTAAAAGCATGTCTCCAGACCTAAACACTATTGAGCATCTGTGGGGCATTCTTAAATGGAAGGAGGAGCACAAAGTCTCTAACATCCACTAGCTCTTTGATGTCGTCATGGAGGAGTGGAAAAGGTTGTGAAGCTCTAGCCTTTTATTCTGCACAATTTGGACAAAATGTTTCCAGCGGTTTAGACATTAATGGCTGTGTGTATAGTTATTTTGAGGGCACAGCAAATTCACACTCTTATTCAGTCTGTAAACTGACTACTTTATATTGTATAAAAATCTTCAGTGTTGTCCCATGAAAAGATATAGCAAAATATCTATTGCAATAATGTAATTCTTTACATTCTTTGCCAGTGCAGACTATTGTAATGGTATTTTTTGACCAGTAAGTAGGGAAAAAATATTTTAGATTGTCTCAGTTTTGTCTATGATTAAACAAGTTATGTGATGCCTTTTAAAAATCATGTATTGATACAATTAAAATGTAGTTTGTAACACCATATTCTTAAGCAGCATGACCTACATGTTGCAGTCAAGAACCTTGTTCATTTCAAATATAGGTTATATAGGTTGATCATATATGTTTACATCTATGCTTGGTTTCCACCAAATCCAATATGTTTTCATTCAGTTCCCTGGTCCACTGAGCAATAACAAAGGCTGATTCTTGGAAATTCAGCCAACAATGTTTTTCTGCTTTCATTGATGGGCTTCCTGCATTAACTATAATCATATATTATTATTATATTATATTATAATTTTTAGCAGCTAATTTTTGTAAGAAGAAATAAATAATTGTGGAAACGGTATCATGTAAGTCACTGTAGACATCACCCATTAGAGCCTACTCAAATATTAAAATATATCTTTGCCAGTCAAATACAATCACCCTAGCCACATTTATCTATTCTTTAGCCTTCTTTACTCCTGTCAATGTTTAAATTCCTGTCTCATTCATTTGGTTCACTTTGATCTTGTTTCTTTTTAATTAGTTTGGTTATTTAAATCCTGTATTTCTCTGTCATTTGCAATGTTTTTTACTCCCTGATGTTCTTGTACCTAAATGCTACATTGTTGGCTTTGTTTTTTATCCTTGTCAAAGAAATTGTGGCTACGCCTCCTCTACGACCATTAGAACGAGGATGTTAAACATAACTGTACTTGGGAGGAGAGGCTAAATATTCATCCAGTCTACTCCTAGTTTCAGTAAGACAGAGTGCATGTAAGTGAGCAAATAAAGTACAATTACAGCTTTGCTTGTAAATGATCTAATATTAAGTAATCCTATCTTTAGTTTAAGAATCTATTTAAATCTATTTAAATTTATCTTTAGAAAGATGTTATTTATGCTATATATATCGGTGTCCTAAAAGTACAAAAACAGACTGTTTGAGTGCATTTACATTTAGAACAGATGTGGGCAACAGACACAGTTTTAATAACATTAGATCTGGTTAAATGTGCATAGCTACTAGCAGACAGTTTGTTAAGCTCAATTGTCTGCTCTGGATAGTCAGCCCCTAACAAATCCTGTCATAAGACTATGGGCAGAACTGCAGGAGATAAGAGCAGCATCTTCCCAAGGGGAATGGGCACCATCCCGACCTAAAAGCCCAGACTTACCCTCAACAGCTTTAAAAAATTTCGATAAAGCCAACATTGTTTTTAGAGCACCACTTCAACATCCAGTGGTTCAGCAACCATTATCTGCTGTAGGCTTGATCACCTCGCTACATTGAGATGGGGCCAGAGCACACTACTGCATAAGAGTTTGCCTTCTCGATCTTAACCATGTCTGCAATATTAGCCTTAGTAACCTCTGACTAGTGAAAGCGTATGTCATTATCCCCTACATGAACAACTATCCTAGAAAATCTATGACTATGAAGCTCACTATTATGTTCAGCACGCTGTCTCTAGCTGCTGGTGTCCTTAAAGGGGTAGTTAATTTCACATGTTGCAAAATAGAGTCACTAATGACCAGAGCTCTTTCAACAGTCTTCTCAGCAGGTGTTTCACTGAGGAGGGTAAACCTGTTTGACATGTGAATAGGTAAAGAGCGGTGCACTGGTGGGCTAGCCTTACAACTACGTCAAGGTGGGGAGGCTTATCATATTCAACTATCTTCTCTTTTAGACTAGCTATAAGTCTACCTCACAAACAAAATTTTGACAATGAGAATAAGAATAATGTTGGAAGAAGAATAACTAAACATGCCACATTAGGCACAGGGAACAAGTACAGCAGAAACCATGGTAATATAATTAATCAATTAAATGTATTCAGCTTCAGGTGGGGATGTGGGTTGCCAGTATAAGGTGTGGGCACTATTCAGCCAATAGTACAGTAGACTTTTGTCGTAGGTCCATAGGTCCATCAAAGTGTTGATGGAAAGTCACCACAAAAAAGTGGGAAATAGCTGCATTAAAGTTATCAAATTAAACTCTAGTGAAGCTGAGATAAAGGGAATCTGGTGAATTGCTAATGGAAATTTCACAAACTTTCTTTGCTGATAGGCCCATAAACTTTCTAAATACATGAAGGAAAACAATTGAAATACTGCACAATAAAAAATAGACCTGGAACAATAATAGCTAAGAAATGAAACAGCCAAGAGCTATCAACCAAGTACACACCGTATGAGGTCAGAGCAAATCAAAGCAAATTTGGGAAACGTTACGGGTTTGCCCTGTGAAGGGATTCATTCACCCCTTACCATTCATTACCATTATATGTGTGTACTCATTTTTGTTGTTATGTTTTTACCCTAGTTACAGTTCCTTTGGCAGCACCTTGTGGCAGTGGTGGGGTCTCTCGGAAGACAGACCTTCTCCTACACCAGATGGACTGTAGCTGCTCATCAGGTTAACACACTAGACCATCAGAGGCAATTGCAGTTTAATTGCCTACTGTAACCTTTGCCAAATTTTGGCATTATGTAAACCGATCTATTTTGAATATTCCCATTGCTGATCCAATATTTGTGTTTGCTGCCGCTGCGCCATTTTAGCCGCCTTCCTGGATAACCAGCCAGCGCCGTAACGAGGACTTCCCTGTACTTATAAGCCAATACAGACGGCAACAGCGTGCCTCGCCCTCTGATGTGTTGAAGCCACTCACAATGCACAGATACACCAGAGCACCTATGCACTTTTCAGCCTCATTGTAAATAAACTCACTGTGTTTGAACTTTACTCCTCTTGGTTTCTTGTGTGTTACACTGCACTTTGGTTCCAACCTGAAGGCTCCACCTCAGTCTGGCGAAATTGGCATATGGGGGAGTCAGTCTCTGTCTCAGCCCTGGTAGAGTCAGGGGTAGAGGACAATTTAATCGCCCATTATCCCATCTAACATTGCCCATAGGGGCATTTCCGATTAATGGACAGGAGCTCTCCAAGGTCACCCACAAGAATCTGGTAATCATGTTAAAACAATTACCTTTGCTGTTGTTCATAACTCACAGACTCCTGGGGTTTCCATGGTTTCCAGGCCCTAAATTTAGCCCATTGGGTGCTCTTCAGCATCCCTAGGGAATACCATTCAACACACCCATGGGGCACTATTTGGTCTCTCCTGCCAACTCTCCTGCCATCTTCCAGGCCTTGGTGAACGACATGCTTCGGGACTTCTTGAACAGGTTTGGAGTGGGGCAAATTCTTTGTCAGAAATGTCTGCACGAAATTAATCAATGTTAGTACCTTCAGCTCCATGACAGAGTTGTCTGGCTCCATTCAGGAGGACCATTGCACTTCATACTCAGTGCACTTCATATACTGCGAGCTTCTCTGCCACTGTTTTGTGATCCTGTTAACACACTGTACACATATACATGTTATACACATATAAATTGCCAATTAATCATGCTTCACTGAAGTACTTGCAAAATAACATTTCATAAATCAGATCAATGGTGTTGATTAGTTCCCTGAACCTCTATATTTCAACTGTGCTGTCAACCCTGTCTTTGCCAGAGGTGGGGATTGAACCAGAGAGGAAGACCAATGGGAACCACTGCTTCACTAACTGAGTGTCTCTGGTTCAGTCCCGCCTTTGGGAGGTCTGGAGGTTACATTGTTGCATTATGCATTCCAGGCATTGGATAAAGCAAGTCCAGGTTGGTGCTTCATACATTTTCAGTTCTCAGTATATAGCCATTGGATTAATGCTGAAATCACTTCAGTGCTCCTCAGGTTGGGGCTGAGTCTGTGATTGTTACATGGCCAGACCATGCTTAGAAAAGCCAAATATTTCTGAATGTGAGGTGATTCTGGATTTATTTTCAACATCCAATTTTGTTCCAGAAGCATATTTTGGCTCTCATGTTATTGCTTATCATTGTTTATTTTAAAATAGCAAGTGTTGCAGAATAACAAACTTTGCAAACTATATAGACAATGTTTTTTCGGCATTGTGTTGGATTTGTCTACTTAACAAAAGTTGTTCCACTTTTATTCCTATTGTTCCTATTGTTCAGTTGTTTGTGAGGAGACCTTTTCTCTGATATTCCTCATCCTTCCTGATGCTGTTGCTCGTTCCTGATATTTCATGTTTTCACTGATCAACTTCAATTTTTTTGTTAATAAGCATCCATTCCTGCATTTCAGGACATGTATACATTCAAAAAGAAAATTGGAACAGGGCAATTTTTGGCTAGTAAAATATTAAACAATTATGTGATTTACAGCAATGATTGTAGCCATGATTTTGTACAAAAGTAGCAGCCCTTGAGGTGCAACGTTGGGCAGATGTTTATTAGCAAATGTGTGGAAAAACATAATTTCTTAAAGAAGACTGGAAGGGATTGACATATTAATCTCTCTTATGTGCATAATCTGTTAGTGCGTAAAGTTGAAGACAGAGGCCACAGCATCAAAAAACATCACTTAGCAATAACTGATATATAGTAATAGACGTTACAATATGGGATTGCATTTACAAATGACACTTAAAACTTTTGTGCGAAAAAAAGGAACCTTGTATTATCCATGTCCAGAAGTGACTTCTCTGGAATCGGAGGCAATTGGGATGGACCCTCATGCAGTGGAAGCATGTATTATAGTAAGACAAATCATTTTTTTCAGACCAAAGATGAAAAGAACAATCTAGACTGTTATCAACAACAGGTTTAAAAGCCAGGATATTTCATGGTATGGGATTGTGTCAGTGCCCTTGGCAAAGGTATAACAGAATTGAGATTGCATGGAAACATATACAGTTTTCAAGACAACATCTTTTGTAGGGACATCTACAAGCTGATATGGGAGGAGAAGAGGGTATCTGTATTGGACTGGCCTACCTTTAGTGCTGAGATGTCCCCAAAAGAGAATGTGAGGGTAAATTTTAAAGGCAAAACGAGACAACCCTGTAGTGCACATCTTAAATGTGTTTGCAGAAAAAATGGGGCAACAATGGGTTTTGTGAGAAGGAATGACAAGAAGCAGTTAATGCTTTAACGTCACAATTACTAACTTCATTCAACTTCTTAAGATCACTCGAGTTGCCTGAGAGCTCCTGATGGTACTGGAGAAATCCTTAAACCGTTAACAGGAAAAAGGCAGGGCTTATGTTACGCCACTAGGGATCCCCTCCTACCAGGGTCCCGTGAACTAACTCTCTCTAACTCTTTCTTTCTCTCTCTCTCTCTCTCTCTCTCTCTCTCTCTCTCTCTCTCTCTCTCTCTCTCTCTCTCTCTCTCACACACACACACACCCACACACACACACACACACAAACTCGCGCGCACTGAAGTTCTGTTGTTTTTACCTCCGCAGCGCAGAGCATCAGCGGATCCACGATGGGTATGTACTGATTTGTTTAGGGATTTTCTCTTTTTCCGAGACTTATTTGCAGTACTATTACTTTTACATGCAGATATGTGCCATGCGATTGTGGTCTGACCTACTTTCAGTAAAGGATCAGTGTTAAGAAGCACTAAAGCGATTATAGCTGAGGTTGAAGAAAAGCTTTGCATGGAAAACAGTCGGTGCATAAGTTAGGATAATTGGCTCTAACCGAAGAACAGCGAATATAAAAAGTGTGTTCCCGTTTACAAAAAGCGCACGTTTGTTTTTAACTTTGTACATGTACAGTAAATGCATAAACAATGACACAGATCAACAACAGAGTGATGGGAGTTGCAAGTAGTCATCATCTGTTCATGTCATCAACAGAGCGTTTAGTTTCTCGTTCCCAGCAGACGATAAATAACGGTTCTACACTCTACCTAGTACACTACATTTTCCATAGGCAGCCATCTGGAATTCAGCTACTCCCTATAGCACACTACACTGACCATTGTAGTTTCTAAACCCTCCTGTATACAGAGCATGGGCTAACTGTTATGCAATAAATACCCTAGTGCACTAAATGTTTAACAGGGAGCCATTTGTGCTCCCCAACTCCCTATATAAGCACACAACGTAGTGCATCAAATAATGGCTCCCTACCCTACTTAGTGCAATATCTGTTCATAAGGGTACCATCTCGAATGTATCTTTAGGGAACGGGACTACATCAGGTTATTACATTGCATTACAAATTAGAAGTAATTAGATATAAAAATTAAATTAGGACTACTTATTGTTATGATTAGAATATTACTTAAGGATTGTGTATTTATTTAAAAGATTGAGTCACTTTGTTTAACCAATTATTGCCATTCAGTCTCATTAGGACAGAGAATGAGCAGATCTTATGTGGCACGGACAGTTATTAAGCTCATATAAAAGTGAAACCGTAACTATTCGTTTTATTTTTCAGTCTTCCTTGTAAATAGCAAGATTTCCAATGTGTTAAGCTTTGTCCTTTTTAAATTCCAATGCACTTACTCGGTCTGGTTTCAATTTGTGCTGAAAACAATCCAGTTATCCTGCATAACTTATGAACTTCAGCAGTGGGTGAAATGAAACTGATTGTTGCTATACAATCGCACTTAAATGAACTGAAACTTAAACATATCCATATTAAACAGATAATACACAACCACATGACATAGATTAGGTAATTTTACATTTTTACACTGGATGTCTAAAGTTGTATTTTAAATGTGAGGCTTTTGCATCTCTAGATCTCTTCACTTCAGATCACTCCAGTCTAATTATCTTTATTCCAGACCTCTCAACCCTACTTCTTTAAATTCTATTCTTTACAGTCCTGAAATCTGTTAACTTTAGACCCTTCAGCTCTGTTTCTCTTAATTCTAGACCTTATAAATCTGTTTGCTAATTCCAGACCTCTTAATCCTGCTTTTGTTAATTCTAGACTAAGACCACATGATTTTGTTTTAGCATTGTGCAATAGTCACATCAAAATCAAAGGCAAACAAAACCAAATATGTCGTGCTACAACAGTTTTATTGCTTGATACTAAAGGATGCAAAATGTATATTTCAAACTGCATCTTTAATTGTATCTTTATTAGTTTAGTTGTAGCCTATGTATGTGTAATATTTTCTTTCTGGAAATATTAATTGAAGCGCTTCATTTTTCGTCCCTTTTAAATGCTGGATTATTATATACTAATTTTAATATTTTTTTTTAAATCTTGTATCTATACCATACAAATCATGTAACAGAAATTCTTAGTTAAAGCAGAAAAACCTAATTTGCTGTGTTTAAATACAGTCTCTGTTAACCACTAATATTTTTATATCACACTTCTGAAGCATTTAATACAGATCGATAATTATGCTTATTATTGTGATTATTACTTCTTTCGTCATACAGTCCTGGAACTTTCATTCTGAGGCTTTGTATTCTGTAAAATTGTGTGAGCAACTTTCTTCCGAAAACCCAAAAGAAGCAAAATATTTAAATATTTCCTGTAGGTTGCTTAGTTAGGTTTAGGTTTATCATTCTGTATGATAATCAACAACCCACAATAATCACAAGACAAACTGGGAGTGAGAGTGAGAGTTATTTATTTTTCTTCTTCCTTTCATTTACTGATGGACCACTTATGATTAGCTAGAATGTAATTATTTATGCTAGTCAGCTAGAGCCTGAACACATGTAATGCTGGTAAATTTAACACATGATTTTATTTCTTGTCCAGGACATTTTTCATTTTTTATTTCAGATATTTAGGTCTGTCTCTTTTGAGCAGTTGACAATGTTTAAATGAAATATATAGCATAGATAGGTGGTTAGCTCTGAATTTCTTCTTTCCTCTTGATGATGTTTTTGTGCTGAGTAAATCTTCAGCGTTGATTCGGGGCACAGTGGGGTGTCGGAAAAACTTACTCACTCAGTTCTTCTGGACATTGTTTACCGGCAGCGAGTGATAATTAACATATCCAGTTGTTTTTGATTGTTTGTTTTGGAGCATCTGGCTAACGTTTTGGGTGGGTATGTGCTGTTTGTGGTTTGCTTGAAAGTCATTAAATTTGTTTGCTTCCATTACATCATGTTACTGGACATCAGGTTATTGTAAAGCAGTACTGTTAAATTCTTTTAAATATATTTTTTCTTGTGAGATAATCTGTTTTATGCAACTTTTCTACTTAAAAGTATCTTGCTTCTAAAATATTGCAGAAATAAATATATTGTGAACACTTGGTACAAACTGCATTACACTTTTGAAGCTGCAGGCAGACTTCTTTTTTATTGCCAGTTAATAGAGGAATTTAGGTGCGCCGACCCTACTGCACCTGAGAGTGAAGCTTCAGAGTGATGATTGAAGATATATTTTATTTTAGATATTTATTTAATTTAATATTAGGCTTTTCATTACATTTTCTTAAATGCTAACGTCTTAAACTTCAGTACAGTTTTTCAAAGAATGAAGATTCAGTGCTGTTTTGAGCGTTGCACATTGCTAAAAATATTATGTGATTATTTATGAACTTTTCAACTGTGGGATCTTTGAACCACCGCTGAACCACTTTAAATCAAACTTTCTATATTCTGCCAGAAATGTCCTTGTTGTTTTTGTCAGACAGCAATGGCTTTTTGACATGTGCTTTAGACACAAAACCTGAGACCTTGCTTTTCTGTGCTGACTTTTGGTCATAGTTCTTAAAAGATATGTTTTTGCTTTAAAAACTGTGGTAGCAGGTGGTCATATTTACCTGAAGGCTTTGGGTCTTTAGGTAATTTCTTTCTGGTGTTCCCAGGTCATTTATTTTCTTTCATTGCCTGTTTTTTCAAAGTATTTTCCAACTCTCTTAATAGTGGATAGTGTATTGTGTATTTGCTGTGCCTAGGGTAAATTTCAGAATAGCTGCAAAACACTTGCTGACCTAAAGAAGACCAGATATGCAGTGTTTGATAGCAACCCCCTGATATCTTTTTTTCTTTTGGAGTAATGTGTAAGTGTGATATTCTCACAAGACTTACCTATAGGCATGAGGTTCGCTTCATAAGGTACGGCAGATTAGATTAATGACTGATTTTCCCCGAAAAGATAAGGGCAGAAAATAATTTGAAAAGTTTTTGGAAGGTTTTGAACTATTATATTAAATTAAATTTCATTATTTGATCTTTGTGTATAATAAGACTTATGTAACTGAATTTCCCATATTCCAACTGGGGTTGAAGTCATGGTTGATGCAGTACAGGCAATACATTTAAGAGCATCTGTACTTTCTAAACCATTTATATAAGGAGCACAATTTGTGAACAGTAACATAGCCATGCTGAAGCAACCATTATATGATTCCATTATTTGTTCTCCACCAAACGTTAAATCTGGCATCTACTAAAGGAAAGTTCATCATACAGACTGTGAGAAATAAAATGTTAACAAGACTGTCAAAAACCTTCTGTGTTGGTACACCCCAAGTTGGTGTCATGTTCAGACTTTAATATGCATATCAGGTTATTATGAGTACTATTGGTAGTCAATGTAAGGGTGTAATGTTGCACATGGCTTAGATCACTGTCCCAAGATCTTCTGAAGCACTGAGTGTGGAAGCTGGTTAAACATACTTGACTTTGGCCAACAGGTGAAGCAGAAGCTTTTAGAAGTTCCAGCTGGCTCGACACGTGCTGCAAATCCAGTTTCCCATAATCCTATGTGCTAACTGCACCTGAAAGGCAGGGTATATCATTTCAAACAATACCATTGTTCAGGGTTGTATCGTTGCAGAGGGGCAACCTATGTTGAGCAATTGTTTGTCAGTTTGTGTGTGGAGGATCCTCAAAAGAAAGGAAGAGTTTAAAATACAGTGGATTCTGGTTAATGGGACCAGTCGCTTATTCGGACCAAATCCTAAAGTACCGAAACAAATCCTATTATATACATGTAATATTATTCGCTTATTTGGACCAAAATTCCGCTTAAT
>JAUZST010006537.1:0-14778 GCA_034779995.1 Parotocinclus haroldoi
TCTCTCTCTCTCTCTCTCTCTCTCTCTCTCTCTCTCTCGGTCTGTCTCTCTGTCTGTCTCTCTCTCCCTCTCTCCCTCTCTCTCTCTCTCTCTCTCTCTCTCTTTCTCTTGCAAAGCCCCTCAATTAAAACTGGAACCTGAGCTCCACTATCAGAATCAAAGCAGTTAAAAGCACCATCTCACTTCACCACACCTCACAGTTTCTGATGAATGTGTTTGTTCTTCATTGAAGGATTAGTGAATGGATTCAGACCCAAGTGTCAAATTACAGGTGCCTTTATTTACAGGGATAAAAACAGAGGCTGCTGAGAATGTGACTGGTCACCAAACTGATTGATTTTTTAAATTGTAATTTGGCTCTAATAAACAATAGCTACATAAGTAGCATTTGTATGAACCTATACTTACGTCATGCTGAAGAATAATTCTGAATAAATATTCATATAATATAAGATGTTCTTGTATGCAAAGATTGCTTGATATCTGCCTATCTGATATTTAAGTTTGTTCCATCACACAGGTTATGCATCACAAGCCTCATTACTGCAACTCAGGAACCCCCTGACCAAGTGGTGCACAAATCATCTGGTCTTCCAGGTACCACACCCTTCATCTCTCCTGCACCAAACCTCCAGTATTATCTGTTGCTAAACCATCCTGGTTTGTATCCTGCCTCTGAAGAAGTGAGGTTTGAGTTGCATTTTGAGTTGCTATGGGATCCCTCTATTTCTCCCAGTTACCCTGGTAGAAATGGAGGATCTGGCGAGACACAGAGAAGCGTCTGGTGCAGAGTATGGGCCAGGAAGGACTGTCAGGTGAGTAAAAGACAGAGCATATCGTGCAGGGAATGCAAATGATCTGGTGAGGGAAATATAAGTATAAGGGAGTTTGATAAGGCAACCCAGAGTGTTCGGTGAGTAAAAGCCAAAGGGTCTGGCAAAGAGTATGGTGCAGGAAAAAGAGAAGTATATTAAGAAAAAGGCAGATAGACACGTAAGGGGAAGACAGAGAGTTTGATGGAGGAACTCAGAGGGTCTGGAGGAGCAAAGCCAGGTAGCATGGTTAGAGAGAAAGACTGAGGGTCTGGTGAGAGCCAGACATAGAGCAAAGGACAAAGAATATGGTGCAGAAAACATACTGGATTTGTTAATAGGGGAACAGATGGATTGATGAGGAAAAGATACAGAGTATGGTGCATGAAAAAGAAGGTTTGTTGAGGGAAGGGCAGGTCTGGGGACTGCCCTGGACTGGTCAGGGAAAGACATGGAGTTTGCTTTCTAAAAAGATAGTGAGTATGGTTAAAGAGAAAGACAGGGTCTGCCAAGGACAAGATAGTGAGTTTGGTGAAAGAGTGACACGGGGATGCAAGAGAAAGGTAAACACAGAGTCTGGTAAGGGAAAGACAAGATGGACTTATGAGGAAAAGACAAGGAGAATGATTGGAGAAAAACAGAGCACCTGGAGGACCAGGAGTTTTATCGTGTGTTTGCAATCAACCCTTGAAATTATGATATTCTACTACGAAAGGCAATATCTAATACGGTACTCAGTATATAATACGATTATTGCATATTTTTCAATATCACTGATTTAATTTCTAGTATGTTCTTTCAAAGCTGTACACTCATCCGAGCCTTAAGGGTGACGTGTTCAAAATGACCGGGACTTTTGTGCGTTTGTGTGACTCATGGGAAGATTTCCTTTTGAAACGAGTCAGTATGAGCTGAAATGCTTTTGGCTGTAAGTTCATTTATTATGTAAGTGCACAGAGATTTCAGCAGCTGCTAAGTGGGGAGTGCAGCCAGCGCACACCACCGCTGCTTTGTTGATTACAAAGTGCAACTACGCCCTGTCCTTTTACAAACACAGAACACACACCCATGCAGGGCTGCGTGTCCAGTGTAAGATCTGTGTGAGTGCAGTGGTGGCTGCATATTTCTGTGGTGAGTAAGGAATGCGGTTACATGCCTTACACATGAGCTATTACTGAACACTGGTCTCAGAGCCTGTGAGCTCATTCAGAGAGAGAGAGAGAGAGAGAGAGAGAGAGAGAGAGAGAGAGAGAGAGAGAGAGAGAGAGAGCGAGCGCGAGAGAGAGAGAGAGAGGAGGTCCGACAATAGAGGCAACACACTTTCAGTTCAACTCAGTTTGGAAGAGACAGTGAGTGCATCTCCATCAGGCAGTTAGCTACTAAGGACAGTTCTCTGTAAACGCAGACTCAGATCGCTGGTTGAGTCCCGAGACTATTTAGGCTTGCTGGTCCTAGTGGAAGTGTGCACTCGGTGGCTTGGATGCCAGTGGACGTGGTGATCACTCCCCCATTGTGGACAGACATGCACGAGAGCGAGATGAAGCTGAAGATGCGAGTGCGACGCATCAAAGAGGGACGCGACCTCCGAGGTGGGTGAGAAGGGAACGAGGGTGTGAGTGAGAGCACGAGGGGGAGATTGAGGGGGAAAGTGGATGAACGTATGGCTGTGAAAGCGAGTGGGCATGTCTGAAAATCTATTGCATCTGCATTGTTATTATTATTCTAATTATTATTATTGCCAAAAAATGTTTACATTATGCATTTTAAAGGCTGGTTTACAATTTGCATGCGAGTCATAATTAGTCCTTGAGAACTAAGATTTTGCCCGGGCAATGTGATATGACATTGAGGGTGCATGATTAGGGTTAGAGATTAAAGCGTTTAGATAATTAGTACGCAGATTCATAACATTAAATTATTATTATTATTGATAATAATAATAATGCATCCTATATCATATTAAAACTTAAAAGCATAATATTAAAACAATAATAATAAACTATGATAATAATGTTTAAAAACAGTATTACTATTACATTAATCATATGCCATATTCATTCTAAAATATATTATTTCATTAAGAATGAAATTATACTTTTTGTTTTTGAAGTTTTATTATTATTATTATTATTATTATTATTATTATTATTATTAATGAAAATAATAATGGTAATAATAATAACAGTTCTATCATAATAATTAGCTTTTAATTGCATTGCCAATTATATTGATTTTATTCATCAATAATTATAATTTATACTATATAATAAAAACTGCACCATTCTACACACACGCACACACACAGACATCAGCTTAAGCTTTGGAATTTGTTGTAAGGCGACAGCACTCTTGATAATGCAATCATGCAGTTATATTGCAGATCATTATTTTAAAAGGATGTATGTTTTTGTATGTTTATTTCTTTGCCTAATTTCACTTTCAAAAGTGAAGTTTTTGAATTTTTTTTTTTTAAATCTGTTTGCACGTATGTATTTAAAATGTTTGTCCTATAGGCCCATAACTTGCATAAAAATAAATATGCACACACACGCACGCGCACAAACTTTCATCCGCACACTTGTGCACTATACAAAGGTCGTGCACGGTTACCTATCTGCATTACATATCTGTCACTTTTCTTGAACAAAACAGCAAAAGCCTCTCAGGCTCTCTTTGCTCTAACACAATGCATTCTAAGTACGCGAGTACAAGAGGGATTAACCTGCAAATGCCACCACTGAGCCACTGCAGCCTTAATCCAGTGTGTACATGCACTTATCTCCACATGCACTGTCTACTCACATTTACCACTACACTTGAAAATTGGACATCAAACAATACGCAGCATGCTCTCTCTCTCTCTTTCTCTCTCTCTCTTTTATTCTTTTTTCTCGCTCTCTCCATACCCAAAATAAATGGATTAGTTACACTTTCTTAATACAAAGCTTAGCACATACAGCAATATAGACATAATGCAGGGCCCTGTTTGCAATCCCTATTTGATAGCTCTTTGAGCTTAAGGTAATTAATCATCACGTTTTTAGCGCAATCTTGGATGTTACAATTGGATGAGTCATTAATGACTCAGTTTTCGGTGGGTTTAAAGGATTTTAACTCTTTATCTTTATCATGTGTTGAAAGTATATCCTGCGGTCGGTTTCGACTAAGAAGAAGCATCTGATAGGCACTATCCTTTAATGACATGAAGCTCATTATAGAATGAAGGTTGATTTTAGGCCTACTTAATTAGCTCTTGCAACATAGTGGAAGGCTGGTGATTCTTGGCATGGCATGACTGGCATGGTGTCATTCTATCAGTTTAAATGTGCCTTTACTTGTCTGGGCTGGTAGTCCACCCCCCTGTACCTCATACATATTTAGCACAGACTTGCTGTAATCATGCCAATTTGGTGCGAACCAATGGCTTAAATACTACTGCAGCATATGTAACATAACTCAAGCGAAGATCCAGGGTAAGGGCAGAGTATGTGAGATCTGTCTGTTTCAGACTTGCTTGTTGTCAGCACTGTTAAAAAGAAAGAACTGCTGCTGAAGCACTGCTGAAAGAAAGGTTTTTCGGATGAATACTTGGAAACGCAGATCAATGAGAAGAGCAAGGAAGCACCGTAGCCCACGAAGGAGACACCAAGGACAGTAAGATCTGGAGATGGGACGAGAGAAAGTTTGAGAAGCATGAAAGGACCCCTGGTGAACCTAGATATGGACACATACATGGGACTCCAGTGACTCACAGAACCTGACACAACAACCATCACCCCAATGGTGCTCTTTCCCCTCTGGGTTACATCTGGTACGGGTCCCATCACCGGTATAACTTGTCCATGTATCACAGCCATCAGGGGTCCGTCTTTTCTGAGCTCTCAGGGTTTTTCTCATTCTTAACGGGCAGGATCAAGGTAGCGCAAGCAGATCACTAGGCTCCACCAAATTGTATTCTTTCATTTAAGTTCAAACACCAGCCAACGGCATAAATCAGTCTTCACTCTAAAGGATGTCACTAAAGGATGCAGGATTTATTTCCAGTCCAATAAGGTGGTTTCCTATGCATTCCTATGGAATGAAGAAGCACACAAAAACATGATCCCCTTCCAATAAAGGACCAGGACCATAACAGATCATGGTGCAAATTTTCACCCTGGTCAGAGACGTGAGGGAACAAGGCAAAGCTATGACACCGAATGAGTCGCCAGTCCATTGCAGGTCCAACTTGCAAGGTTTAATCAAAGCAATTGTGGGTTGAGGGCCCATGATTAGCATTTTTCCAGTGTTGGGACATCTTAATTTCAGTAGTCGAGTTCCTTAAGCGCTACACCACCACAAGTCTAATAAGGCTTTGGTTTTGCTTTGTTTTTCCTTGTTGCTTTTAAGGGAAATAAAATCTATACATGTCTGTTGGTTGGGTGAAATTCTTAAATTTGTCTGTTGTTGACCAAGAGCGATTCAAGAATCAGAGCTTCCACCCAATGAGTCGGTATGATTTGATTTATCCAAACAGAAAGCCTGAACATTATAGCTTAATATTAAACCATAATTCCCACACGTCTGAAGGAGAAATAAATTGGATCATAGCATTTATGAGGCAAGGGGGACTGAGTTATTTTTATTATGTTTAAACCGTATACTTTCTATGATTTTAACATCTGTTCATCTTATATGAACAACTGTTTAATCTTAAGATTAATCTTAATCTTAAGAATCTTAAGGCTTCTGGTACTCAATTTAGGGTCTAAAAAGGATCTAGGCACAGATATGTTGCTGACTTAAGATATGTTGCGTGTTCTGTAAGGGAAAAAAAAAACTATTTCTTATGTATATTACACCTTGTATATTGTACATTTACACCTTTTACACCTTGCAGAATGACAAACCATTCTATGGTGATGACCCAAAAATACACAACACCCTTCCAGGGATGGTCAGTATCTCTGCTTTTATAGGTGGTTATACAGGATTGTTAGGGCTTTTGCTGCGAGACCAGGGGTCGGATTCTCAAAAGCTTTCTTAAGGAAAAATCTGTGAAGATTCATAAGTATGTGAAGAGTTTCATAAGTATGTTCTTAATTGCAACTCTAGAAAGAAAAAATATATCTTGAATCAGAGAGACACATTTTGAATTACAGCTATTTCCATTATTTACGTTAATATAGTCAGAGGACGGCCAAATGGGAGGGAAAAGAAAATTTAACAAACAAGAAATGGAAGTGATGGTGGAAGAAATACTCCACTGTCCAAACCAACAATACTTCCATTTAAAGCCCAGATTGCAGTAACAGATTTTCCATACTGTATACTTTGCTTATGTAGGCAACTTTTGTACAATATTTTAAGGATGACCTTCACTGGAAAGTCTGAAAATATGTAGAGCTTATTTCATAATAAATTAAAGTTCCTTTAACTCTTTGAGCCAAGACAAGTGTGGAGTCTTAAGAAAATATTTATGAGCATAAAATCCTTGTTCTTACAATTGTTCTTAAGAAAAGCATTAAGAAAAATAATTTATAATTTCTTTAGACATAGTTATAAATCCGGTCCCAGGTTCTGATCGGTTCTGCCCTGAGATCTACATTAGCCGGCTGTATCCAATCTAATTAGTTTAACAGTTTGTGTTCTTTCGAATTTTGGCGGTTTGGAATTCGCACGTAAGGCCAGCAAGTTAGTCGTGCAATGGTAGAACCAGGTGTTATACAAAACTAGTTGGATGTAATCGCAGCGTATGTGTGAGAGTGTGTATATGTGTGTGTGTGTGTGTGTGCTGTGCAGCCCAGAGACAGCCTACTGGCCACCCATGTGTTGAGAGATGATGTCATACAGCTTGGCAGTTGCTTTTAATAGTCAGAAACAGACCAGCCTTGAGCTGGGCTTTAAAGGGCCAGACTCACAGCTGGAAAAACGGGTCAGGACCCTAACACCCTTTCCTGCCAAATAAAAAAAAAAAACACACACCTAGGTAGTGGGATCAACTGCTTTATATTAAACATGAATGAGGCCTTGCCTTGCGCTCCAACTGGTAGTGGCCGTTTCAGAGTTTCTGGATCTAGATCAACTCTGAATGTTGCCAGTCCTTAAGCCAGCTCTGCCAATCTGTCCTAACCCTGGTCAGTCATAAGCTGCCCTCTGTTTAAGAAGCATGACCTTTCTGTGCACCTTGGGCAGTCTGTGTGAGAGTGGGACTGGGAAACAAATGTCCAGAATCAAAGGACAGTACTCAGGAGTCCACACTTTTCACCTTTACACCAACCCGGGGTTTCTAGCATCAACTTGCAAACTCAGGAGCAGAGGCCGATTGCGTGCGACGGACGAGGTTTGCGTAACGCTCAGGCGCTTTGTGACACGATGCCATTTATGAGTCACTGTGTGAGGAAGCTTTTGAAACCGCTCAGACTCACTCTTTATCTGCATATCAGGATGGCCTTGCTGGGTGATGTCATGCGAATGACTAAAGTAACAAAATCTTCTAGTAGAATGTAGGTTTTTTTTTTACAAAGGGTAAAGGCGTGATTACCGAGTGAATGAGTTAATATGTGAGTGAATGAACGGCTCAAGAAGGAATGAATGAAGAAGGGTGATATCAGGCTTCAGCATGTTCTCATTCTCCGGTCACATGGATCTGCTTACCAATCCTTACCTCATCCAGCTGAGCTCATCTGTTCTTTCATGCTTAATTGCCCCCATGTCTTTCTGTTTCTATCTTTCTCTCCCTCTTCTGCCTTTCTTTCATATTCCAGTCACTTCTGAATTCCTCGCCACTATATGTGCCGGCAGGTTTGCTGAATCTGTTTGTGCTCCTACCAGTGTGTTTGTAGAACATGTGTACGTATGCAGATATGCGTGCAAGTACGACCTGAACCATTAAGTGCCGAGCTCAAGCTCTTAACCCGAGGCTATGATGTCATTGCCCGAGCCTGCCAGCCTTACTTGGAAATTCTGCTAAGGCTTTCCATTCCCGATTGGGATAGCTGTTCCAATTAAACAGCTATGATAACATCTTGCTTCAGTCACTGTTGTTTTTCCCTTACACGTTAAATAAGAGCATTACAAATCACCATGTGAGGGCTAAAGTGGTGCCGTATTTAGCTCTGACATAATTTGTGGTCCAAAAATAGGAGGGAGCATCTATTAGTGATCCAAAGTCCCAAAATATACCAGTGCAAGTTATGAAACTGATGACACAGATGAAGCGGTGGCCGGAGAAAGTAAATTGTCTAATTGCAAACGTCTTTGTCGGTATGTACAGCGTGTCTGAGGTCGTGTATCGTTTTCTGATGCGCACACGGCATCAAAACGTGGACATTTGCAGAAATAGGTATGGTTCCCCAGTATACGTGCGCATGTCCTTGGCCCACGGTTGGGTGGTTTGTTCCCGTGGCTTGCTTCAGTTCCTCAGTGGGATGCTGGACTCTGTAAAAGGAGATAAGATCATGCAGGAAGCAAGAGCACAGAGAAGCAGGCACTGACACTGTACTGGCCTCTTAAGGGGACAGGCATCCGGTTTCAGCAGTTTACTCAATCTTTTTTTAAAATAGGGTCTGGCTGATCTTTCCCTGCCTTTGACATTCCCTGTTTACTACAGTTAAATACATACTATTACGATATCTGAGTTTAGGACCGTGGTGGTGCAGTACTGAACTACTGAACCTGACTGAAGGTTCAGAGGTTCAGAGTTGAAGTCCTGAACATGGGACGTGGACAAAAATATCATCATCTGACTGAAACGTACCTAAAAGCACGTAATACCTCCTATAATAATCCTGTTTTCGGAGTTTTGCCTTTGCTGGTAATGACTATACGCTTTCATACACCTGCAAATTCAGCTAATTCTTTCACACTACCACCTTTATCACACCCAAATGCAATCGCTCCTTTTTTCAATCGTTAACATGTTTTACAATATGTGACCCATCGAACAAGACATTCACTGAACTGTACCACCTCTTCTCATTCTACCAATCCCATCGCAGATAATTACGTAGGTATGCATAGCCCGATCGTCCTCATGCAGGACTATTTTGTGTCATTACCTTTGACTGTTATTAAGAAAGCTCCTTAACTGCAATAATTCTGGTTTAGTACCTCATAAGGTGGCTCCATTAAAAGAAAGCATGTGCTGCATATCAGAGCGTGAGGGTTAATGGTCAGCAAACGTTTGCTTATTCTTATTTTAAACCAAGTTCCCTCTGTGTTTTCATTTAGGAGGCTTTATGGCCTTCTCCTCCTGCTTTCCGGACGTGTGTGAGAATAAGCCGCCATGCGTTCTTCCCCTGAGTCTGTCTCAGCCGTGTCTGCCTGTGTCCAACTTGGGACCGACCCGAATATTGCCTCACCTCTATCTGGGCTCCCAGAAAGACGTCCTCAATAAGGTGAGAAGGCTTTAAGTCACTAAAAAGTGAGTTAGTTATGCATTCAATTTTGACAGAACTTACAAAGAAGGGAAAATGTAGTTGAAAGTGTTAAAGCTCTCCAAGACAATTTATTTGCTGTCAGTAAATGTTTATGTGCTATCAATGTCAATGCTGGATATATTCGATATTGTATACAGGTACGCACCATTTAACATAAAACGTTTCATTCTGTGAAATGAGTCAAATGGAAGTTTAGAGACTTTGCACATAGTGCTTTATCTAAAAAATATATTAATTAAAACAAGAAAGAACAATAAGGATGGATTTAATAGAGCACTGTGCTTTATGATACAGTCATACTTTTTTCTACCTTTCAAGACTGTAATTCGCTTTTCTGTCCGAAGGTCTCGCAAGGGTTTGCTCGTACTTCTTTTGTGTCATAATTTATACAAGATTGTTTTTTCCTGCTGTAATGCTTAAGACCGTGGGCATTAAATCCAACGGACACTGATCACATGGACAACGCAAGCCTGTATATATTTTACGGAGACAAACCTAGTTTTATGAAATCCTCTAATCATCAAATGTAGTCATACCTCGACACCCGACCAATTCCCAAGTCATTGATTTCCAGAAAGATTTGTCTTAGAGCGTATAAGTCACTGTGGGTCATAAGAAGGTTAGTGATAACAGCCAACCAAAAGGAGGACAGTGAAAATCATGATAGTGCTTAATGTATTTATAATAAACGAGAGTGCTTGTATTGAATCTTAAATTAATATTATTTTAGTCTCTGTACATACAGTGTTTAACAGCGTATATAATAGAACTCCAATAATATATAACTCCATTGATGCGTATAATGCCTCGTGCAGTCTGGATTTTCTGTGGGTCCGGAGCAGGTGAATTAAATTTAAATTCTCTTGGTTCTTGCTGTTTTCGGGACACCATCTGGAACGAATTAACGACAAGTACAGAGGTCCCACTTTAAATAAGTTCTTATGATTTGGGTTTATCATCAGGCCCATAATTCAAAGGCAATCATTAGTAATCAACTTCTGTTTTTTTTGCGCCACTGTACTCACCAGGAAACCATTTCACTCTTGCTTACCTCCACGTTGGCAGCAGAGTGAGTGCGTTCCTGTAAATGATTTTCTGTGAATAGCACTGCCGTCAAAACAGTAGGCTCTAGATTCCATCGGTATTTTGTCTTGGCATTCCATCAGTGTGTAGCATATGCACTTACAATTGGTGTAGATGACGGTAAAAGAGATAAGAAAGGCTCGCGTGCGTTTAAGGTCAATCTTCTAAGCATATCTAGCAAAGTCTGACTTTCTTCTAGTCACCTTTAAATGTTTTTCTATTACGCAATATGACGTCTAGATCTCCTAATGCCTAATGGTTGTTTACACAGGAATTGATGGCTCAGAATGGCATCACCTA
Organism: Parotocinclus haroldoi; assembly: GCA_034779995.1. Taxonomy (NCBI): domain Eukaryota; kingdom Metazoa; phylum Chordata; class Actinopteri; order Siluriformes; family Loricariidae; genus Parotocinclus; species Parotocinclus haroldoi. Next base: position 10,616 of record JAUZST010006537.1, read on the forward strand.
CGTCCTAAATGCCAGCAACACATGTCCAAAGCCGGACTTCATCAGCGAGAAACACTTCCTGCGCGTTCCGGTCAACGACAGCTACTGTGAAAAGCTGCTGCCTTGGCTGGAAAAAACCAATGAATTCATCGGTAAGAATATTCCCCTCGGACCGCAAGACCTGCTGATACCACACACAGAGTAAACCCACAATAGCTTACATTTTCTGCTTAGAGCACTGAGGTTAGGATTATATTAGAGAAAATCATGCAGCACATTCTGGGAGGTCTGACTGATGTCAGCACGTGAGCCGAGTAGTAACCATAGGCCTAGTGCTGCAGTGGCATTTCTGGTTCTGACTGGTTCTCTCTCATTTTTTTCCATCTTTTCTGGTCTCCAGATAAAGCCAAAGTGTCAAATTGCAGAGTTATTGTTCACTGCCTGGCAGGAATCTCTCGGTCTGCGACAATTGCCATTGCTTACATCATGAAAACCATGGGCTTGTCATCCGATGATGCCTACAGGTAATTATGATTAGGTAACATTTGCTTATGTCGACTGAATATGTCATGAGAATTAAAGAGACAGGGTGGCCAGTGGTGGCTGTGGACTTGCAGTGTCAGGATTGGTGGGTACTTCCAAACGCAGCTTTAGAGGTATAAGTAGGGTGGCCAGTAAACTGTCAGAGGTATCCATTACCATTGAAACTGCCCCTAGGGATCAGTGGTGAATCTAGGCCTAAATGAGCCGTATGGTTCTGGGTGGCCAAGGTAGCTTGAGGGAGTTCAAATGTGTGAATTTAGTTTCTCCCAGATGGAGAATAGGTTTTTGTTACTATGAATAAAAATCCATGACTCACACTTGATGTATGCTTGACTTCCCACAGGTTTGTGAAGGATCGACGCCCTTCAATCTCGCCTAACTTCAACTTCCTGGGGCAGCTCCTGGAGTTTGAAAAAGACTTGAAGCTGAAGATGGCCACAGATTGCTTCCCTCTGAGGTCCACAGCTTCCCACCCTGAGAGGGTTCCAGAGATCACAGAGACTGTAGAACTATGCAAAGAAAAGAGTCACAACTATCAAAGAACGCAAGAAACCATGGTGGTTAATGTCAAGACTCCATCACCTACCTCACTGCAGAGAGATTTTAGCAGCCTTCATCTGTCCACAGACCAAATTCTTCTCAACAGCCAGCTCAAATGTTCCTACCACCTCAACATCAAATCGGTCCACTCTACAAACCAGCATTGCCAAGTCCCCCCAAGTGCAGTGCCATCAAATCCAGAGACAATGCCCAAGCTTTTTAAACTTGACAGTCCTAAGAGTCCTAATGCTGTGTGTCCATTCTCTCAAGAACCGAGCTCCCAACTAGGTGAGATGCAGCGTACATCCAAGAGCGATTCGAAACAAACACAGAGGGGTAAATTTGAAAGGTTATCAGCGACGACCCTCTCGCTCAATTTAAACCTGAATCCATCCACACAAGATACTGTCCAGAACGCCAACATCAAGTCATCTTTGTTCCTCAGTCTACCTTTAACTGCGTCTTCCGTGTGGACCAAGCACAGAGCAATGAACCAAGCAACAACACCGGTTACGCCCACAGAAGATCACCCATGGTTCTTCAGCTCCGACCTGGATCCCTCCGCAGCAAGTTCTGGCAACTCTCCAAGGTTCCGAAGTTCTTCCAACTCTATGCAGGCGGAGAACCAGTTCAAAAGGAGGAGCTGTCAGTTCGAGGAAAGCATCATGACGACCCATAACGGCGAGGAGTTCGGCAAGCTCGGGAAGAAGTCGAGCTTCTCGGGTAGTATGGAGGTTATTGAGGTATCTTGACAAAGTCTGGACTTGTGCTGGACGTCGCAGGGGACGAGTTATTTATTACAGAGATTTATTTTCAAAGGAATGCCCTCTTTAATGGGGGTTTATTGGACTCAGAGACTATTGTTTGGGAGATAGCTGAGAAAGGACAAGCTGCATGCTTCACATGCATGCATAAACAAAGTCCATTATGCTCGCCAAAGGACGGATGACTCAGATGCCTGGGCTTGCCTTGCTTTAACGATAGTGATGATGGAGTAGACGATATAAGCCATACCAAAGAAATTGAGGTACCTTTCACATGAAGGATTTGTAGTAGGGGCTATTTACAGCATGGCTATTGAAATCACAGAGAATGAGATATTTCCAATAGCAGTGTATCATTGCTGGCTCAGAGCAAGGTTTAGGGCAAATATTTGCTATATTTAGGCTTGTGTCAATATTGTTACCACAAACCGCCTCTGTGACTTAATGTCAGTTTGTGAGAACACACCATGTGTATCGAGCTGAGCTAAACTCTCAACTATACTACTGCGCACTGGGTATGCTCAAAAATCGCTGACTACATATGGAGAGACAAGCTGCATCCCAGCAGTACTAAGCTTTGTGTTTATCCAGAAGTATTTACTTATTATGTACATGTAAAAAAGAGAGAAAAGTTAACACAGATTCAGTGAAGTATTTAATGTTTCTTGCCTTGTTGTAATTTATTGTATCGGTTTCATTCTGGTAATGAGCAATAATATAATATTTGAAGACATTTTCCTTGTCTCTGTTTGATTCTGTAAACGTCACACATAGAAGAGTTTTATGATTTATTTACAAGATAAAGTATATTCGACTCAATTGTTAGCAATAAAGGCAATACTTATGGAAATAAGTAAGTCTTAAGTCTTGACACTCCAGTCCCAAGCGAATCCAAAGTGAAGTCCCAAGTCAAGATGGCCAGGGTCCTGAAGTCCTAAACTTCAGGTCTTAGTCAAGTCACCAAATGTATTCACAACAGCATAGTTTTTATAGTTAAAAATGATTCTTTTTGCACAACCTCAACACAGTTTCCTGCAAGAGGCTGCAGAAGGTTACGGATAAACAAAACTTAATTAACAAAACTTCAGCTTGTTAGTGTTACAGGGATACAGCACCATGCAAGCAATTCAAACAAGTCATGATAAAATCAAAGTTAAGTCACAAGTCTTTTTAGATTTTGCTAGGGTCGAGTACACGTTCATCAACTTTGGGACTTGGGTCATGTCCAAGTCCAAGTCATGTGACTTAAGTCCACACCTCTGGCATGTATTAGTACATATGTCTCATACCAGATGCAGGACACTAACCAGGGAATCTCAGCACCAGTAACGGAGTGGTTCACTTAGTAGATCGTTGCTTCCAAATCTGGTCTGCCTCTCTGGTTCATTTCTCGCATCTGGTGAGGTAAGGGCTGTGTATCAGACTGTGCATTTATTCCACTGACTTAAGAAAAAGGCTTTTTCTGTCATTTCTGTCATTATGGGGACACCTTGATCCACACTCATAGCCCCCTAGACTTAAGGAGGCTTCAGATGATGTGGACTGCACTTGCTGATGCAGAGAATAACAAACAAAGACAGAAAACACAAACACAGAGAGAGGGGCTTGGTGAAGCAACGTGGCAGGACAGAGACCACGAGGATCATCACCTCATCAGATGCAGGAAATGAATCAGATGCTTTAGTAGGTAAAATACTGCTTATAAATCCTGAGCCATTCTGGTGTCTTTCATACCTTAGGCAAGGCGAGGTTGGTCGGTTGGATTGTGCATAGTTTCCAAAGGGTGCGAGGCATTCTCTCGGTTAAGTGAGGGGCCAGAAGGTGCCAGTTTATGATCCACTTTTCCGGAGTTCCTGGTTGCTGTTTGTGCACAGGGTACCCACTCTGCATCAGGACGACCCATGTTTAGGTTTCAGTTCTGGTTCCATTTGTTTCCAGTTGCCATCTCGCCATTGGTGTTGTTCTGGTGTACAGTTGAGTGGCGCCTATTTCGTCTATAATCAAGGTTTCTCAAGCCTTTTCAGTCTATGGAGTAAAGTGGTAGGTTGAGTTCTTGGTGAAATTATTAGTCTTCTTTTCTCGCAGTTTAAGTCCCACTTGATGTGGGGTCCCACGAAGGGAATACTGTTACATCACCTGTCGTCAAAGACACACACACACACACACACGCACAAGTCAGTGGCAATTTACAACACCAATTACCTAACATGCATGTCTTTGGACTGTGAGAGGAAACCGGAGTACCCAGAGTAAACCCACACAGACACTGGAGGACATGCAGACTCCACACAGAAAGGACCCAGGCCGCTCCACCCTGGGATTGAACCCGGGACCTTC
>JAUZST010006538.1:0-14776 GCA_034779995.1 Parotocinclus haroldoi
GCTTCTTCGGACTGTAGAAGACTGAACTTGGCATCCCAATGAGGTAAAAGGGGATGTCACACTAAATACTTGCCACCATAACCTAGAGAGATTGATGGGGATGTGTGTATATATGTATATGTATATGTATATGTATATGTATATGTATGCATGCATGTATGTATGTATGTAGAGATGTATGTATGTAGACCTGGAGAGAGATACATAAAGAGAGAAAGAGATACACACATATCACTTTATTTTATAATTGTCTTGTGTTTTCTATCATTCTAGAAAGCTAAACACTATGAAGCTGTGAAGTGGATGATGGTCTTTGCCATTGGAGTATCTACAGGCCTGGTATGATAAGTAGATACTTTATTTGATTATTGCAAATAAGTTTTTAAATGTTGATTTTCTAATTAGACATAAAACAACCTGTGCAGGGAATGTACTTGCATAGTATGCTTAAAACATGTTGGAAAAGAATGAAGCATTGATATTGCAAATGCAAATTTTGACAAGATTTTACATAACTATCTAGGTATGTTTTGTCTTTGTTTTTTCAACTTTTGTTATTGTTATTTGTCCTTTCAGATTGGTGTGTTTGTCGACTTCTTTGTGCGCCTCTTCACCCAGCTAAAGTTCAGACTGGTTGGAAAATGTATCCTTTGTGTCAAGGTTGCTTCCAAAGTGATAAGTGGTGCACAACAAACCTAAACTCTTTGGTACTAAATATCCTTAATTAATTTTGTTAGCTGTGGAAGAATGCACTGAAAATGGCTGCCTGGCTTTGTCGTTACTTGAGCTTCTTGCGTTCAATGTGGCATTTGTCTTCATTGCCAGTGTTCTTGTTCTGGTCGAGGTATGTATTAATAATGGCGCCATAGTAATCCTGTCAGCCTTGGAACTAAATAAATAGTCAATCCTAACAAAATGCTGCATCTGACACTCTACACATGGATACCTAGTTTCAGGAAAATAAAACCAAGATGCTCCCTATGTCTAGTGCCCCTAATAATCAAACACATCTTTATGAACTGGGGGTAATAATGACCTTTTCCCCATTCATACCTGAGACGTTGTAAAACTAACGAGTCACCAGATACTTGGGAGTGTAATTGGATACAATCTGGCCATTTTCATTTAAGAGTGTACTGACTGTTATGGCCAGCAGTTTAGTCATTAATGGCTGTGTGTTTTTGAGCACATCAAATTTGAACAGTTACAATAGCTGTAGACTGACTAGTTTACATTGTATCGAAGTGTCATATCTTCATTATTGTCCCATGTAAAGATATAATAAAATAGTTGCAAAAATTAGGGGGCATTTCATTTTGAATATATAGTTTTGTGAGCAGTGTCTAATGAAAAAACTTTTGTGAGATACTGTATATGACTATTCTTGAGATAACCCTATGTGTGCCGCTGAAATGCCAATCGTGATGTTAAGTAATCCAAAAGCCAAAAAAATGTATAATAGGAAATATAATTTGAAAAAAGCCAGTCATATCTACAGCCAATGAATGCTGCAGATTCACGAACAGAGGTGGGAAAGTAAGAGCAGAAGCGCATTGCATGTGTAACTACCTTACTGGTCATGTGCATCGCTTGCTTGTTAGCTCACATTTGGACTGGAGATGATTCAAAAAAATTTTTTTTTGCGGTTACTCAAGTTTGTGAGTTGTTGCTGTACATTGCAGATGTACATTTCTCATATATATTGCTCCTATTGTAAATTAGTAGTCTAATTAATGGCAATGTAATATATGATACTAGCATTTCATTTCATAAAAATATTTATATCCCATGGTCGTTTATCTGGCTGTTTCAATATGTAACATCTGCTGAGGAACCGCAAGAAAAAAAATTTGTGATTAATGTGATCAAATGTTTTAATCAATTGCTCTACTTTTGCATGTTTTATTTTAGCCTGTGGCTGCTGGATCCGGCATACCAGAGATTAAAAGTTACTTGAATGGAGTAAAGATCCCTGGGATTGTACGACTTCGCACCTTCATCTGCAAGGCCATGGGTGTCCTGTTTGCTGTTGCTGGAGGTAATGAATAGCTAGTTATTATAAATTATATATTTAATTATATAAAGATATTATACATTACAAATAGTCTCTGAGCTGCTGAATAACTATATGATAGTAATGCACAGTGAGATATTAGATATTAATTTTGTTTTAGATGTAATATAATGACCATATGAAATTATTTCTCAGTATCTTTGTTAGAATGCAACCAGAAAATACAGGACATTTATATGTATTAAAAACCTGAAACAAACTCTGGGGGGGAAAAACTGCTTTTATAGGCTACAGTGGCAAGTATTTATTGTGACATACTTCACACATCCCCTGCAATAGAAGCATCTGACAGACTTACCAGGATGCCGGATTAACCCTTCTACAATCTGAAGAAGCGTTTCTGAAATATAAAAAGAAGTTTGATCAGGAATTGTCTTTTTGGAAGGCCAACAGCCACAGAACCAATTATTTAGAACAAGGCAAAAGGCTAAGACATGCTAAATCTCAAATTATTGTAGAGTAAATATTATTTTAATAACGATCAGTGGAAATGTGTATTATGGGGTGGCAGATCGAAGATTTTGGGTTCACTCATCGACCGTATGTTTTAGATGGTCCTTATATCATTGCTAAAACAAAAATATAATGGTGGCCTAAGACTTTTATAGAGCAGTATGTCTATAACTTGAGTGAATATTTTCGAGTAGAGTGAATATTGTGCAGCAGCAGTGAACTAGCAGCTCACTAAGGATCAGACTGGAGCACAGATAAGAAGCTGTAAGCTATCTGATTAACGATAGCTAGTTCAAGCTCCTGTTGAGGATCATCATTGTCGTTTTTTATTTTGAAAACAATTGAAAGACTATAATACAGAGAGTGGCTAAATTGGTAAATTTTGACGTCTTTTTTTTCTACATGCGTCTTTAAATTGCACAGAATATGCTGTTTATGATGTTACCACTTAGGGGTGCTCAATGTAGTATGGAACAAATACAGACTGAATCAAAAGTCACAGGACATGTGACGTGCTGCATTGTGGAGTTTTTGCCAAATTTGCCAAAACCATTGTTAAAGTTTCTTCTTTGGTAGCGGGTATCAGTTGACCACTACACGGGGTGTCGTCCACAGTCCCATTTTCTTGTAATCTGGATATGAGTGATACAACAGTACAGTGTGAAATTGGTGATATTTCTGGGTGTTGGTTGGTGAAGTCTGTGGCTATGATGCGGCAGCTGGGTTCCCCGTACATCAGAATCATCAATTCCATCTTCAGTTACCTGTGATGAATGACTAAAGTTTAGAACTAGTTCTGTGTTGATAGATTTCGAACTACGAGATATTGAAACTGTGATTGTGGCATTCGATTTGTGAGACAATTCTGGTGTTCTTTGATATGCTACCTGAACACCTTACCACTGGGGCAAAACTCTCCATTGATACAATGTGGCTGCTTTTAATATGACATCCATGTTCTGGACATGACCTAAAAGATAGAGCCCGAATACCCCATAAACCATGAACCCCATATAACCATTACTTGTTGGGTTATGCAGATATGTCATTATTCCTTTTGTTTCTGAAATAAAATGCTGTCCTGTGACTTTTCAACTCTCCCCCCTGTAGATATTTTTTGAAAAGCTTAGATCTATTTGACACAAATGCCTTTAGGAACTGTATTCACATAACATCCAAGTATATTTTTCCATTTGTGCATGCACACACACAGTAACAATTAAAAAAATGCACATATATAAAATTGTCTTTAATTTGGTGTTGTTGTGAAACGCTTTATGCCTCGTTCATGTTCTTCATAACAGTTTGCACATGATGTCATTTAATTATAGTTAGGGGTGTAACATGATATTCCAGTTCACAATTTTATAGTCAAAGACAGTCATTTTTATTTCTGAAGTGTAAACAATGCAAAACCATGAACACTGGCATGTATCCAGATTTTAAACAAAAAAAAAAACTACACAAGTTTGGCATTGGTAACAAGCTTGTAAACAAGCTCTATTATAGCATTAACATATTTAATCAGGTGAAAACTGTATTTCTGAAACATCATTTAAAATAATGATTTTTCCTTGTATAGAAATGCCAGAAACCTAACTATATATGACCAATATACAGATATGATTAATATATATGATGTATTGATGCATACATACATGGAATATTGGATACATGAGAAACAAAATGCATCATTCAGCTCGATAATACAAGTTATCACGTGGTTTGAAGTTGCACTTCTGATGTATCTTTTGTTTCAGGTTTGTTTGTGGGAAAAGAAGGACCCATGATCCACAGTGGAGCCATTATAGGGGCTGGACTTCCCCAGGTACAACTATAAAACATTTTTTATTAAAGATACGAGCATACAGAGAGGATTAAGATCATAATGCCTGTAGCCAGTCTAGTGTATATATACTGCTCACAAAAATTATGGGATACAGGATTATTGGCTACAGGATTATTGATTAAAAAATGGGTAAATAGGATGTCAAAACCTTGGTGGATAACTTTCCCAATGTGAATGTGAGATAAATCTTTAAATCTTCTTTTTAATTAGTTGTATTTATACGACAAGAAGGAAATCCTCATCAGTGTTCCACAGTTACTCACCTTGTATTACTTTTTTATAACTACCTTTTCAACATTATGACATAAGCCAACATTAGTCTTCTTCAGGGCTTAATTTTATCTCTACCAAACTTCAGAACCTCTAAACTGGGATTCGGCACCTGCCAGCAGAGAGCTGAGACCTCTACATAAACAAAACATAAACTGGAATAGGGCTAAAAGGACTCTACACCCTATGTAGTGTCTTGGAATGGCAATGTTGACTGAATAAATATTTGGCGACCTGAAGACTCCAAATAGCATCTTCTGTAGATGCCAATAATAGTAATAGTAATCAATAATATTACGATATTTTAGGGTACTTGATTTTTATTGATACCACGGATACTACTAATGATATATTTGCTGATATATTTCAACAACACACAATTTCAACAAAATATATTTTATACTTCAAAGTACTTTACCTTGTAGCATTTTTTTACTTTCCTTGTACTCAGCTACGGGATTCTGCTTGAGGTGGTGAAACAGATTTGTTGTTACCGGCCTTCGTTGTTTTGCGTAGTTTAAGTCGTTGTAGTTTGTTATAAAGCCATTTTATACCAAAACCACCTCCGCATTACCGAAGTTGCTCCCCTTTTTGGGACAAACTTCACCATCACAGAATCCACTTTTTGCCATATCTGTTGCTTGTAATGTCACGTAATGAAAGTACTCCATACTCTGTGTAAATCCCTTATGTTATTATGTAAAGACGTTGGAATATCACTATTATAAACTGGATGTTTTATTTTGTCTAAAAAAAATTATACTGGCATTATTGTGAATGATACGTTATGGCACACCTCTAGTCTGCACACTTGCCTTATTTAGTTTGTGGATTCTATTGTTTTTAGAGTGACTAAATGAATTGTCAACTTGTATACTTTTCTATAACAGGGATCGTTTTTGAAGCAAAAGTCCTGTTATTGGATATTTCAATCTATTAAGGTTAATGGTTTCATTCCATACTGGGAAATCTAAAAAGTAAAATCTTGTAGTAAACTTAATTACATGTTTTCTTCTTACTGGAAGTGAATTTTGAAAGAAAGGAAAAAATGTCACATGCAGGGCTTTCGGTCTTAAAATAACAATCCCAGCTTCTTTTATTTTCATGAAGGTGGATTTGTAATTGTCTGCTGAAGCATGGTTTAACATTTAGCTCTTCAGCCAGGCATATGTTTGTAACTACTGTTTCCATAAATCTTAACTGTGCAACTGAACAGTAAAACCATTTGCACTATATCTTATATACCGATGTATTTTGCCTTAAAAAAGAAGAAACATCGTGTGTCCAGTAGATGACCATGTAGAGTGGCATTAAAACCACAGAAAAACCCAGATTTAGAAATAATTATCCTGAGGTATTTGGATCAGCTTCATCATGTCTGAAAATGTATTGAAAAATTTTGACCAAATCTGTGGTGATAATGTTCCTGGATGAGAAATTGTGCAAATAATTCTGGAGCTTAATGTAAATAATGTTGCATTGTTTCTCTTCAAAGAATTGGCAGTTTTTATCATATAATAATCCTTGTTTATTTGATTATGTGCTTGTTGTTTTTTAGTTTCAGAGCATCACCTTCAAGAGAATTCGCTTCCAGTTTCCCTATTTCCGTAGTGACAGGTGATGTCCTCTCCTTTTTTTTTAAGACAAGAAAGTACGTTTTTTATTTTTGTTGTGCTGTAACTGTGTTTTTTTTTTTTAGTTGGATATGTATTTCAGGTGCTATTTATTGTTGTTTTAGCACATTGTAATGTTAAATGTTGACAGATATAGATTGCAGGCACTTGGGCATTTCTCTAACCCATCACTCTTGGTGGTGCCCCCTTGTGATGCAACCATGATACATGATGGTTATGCTATGACTGAGCAAGGTTAGTCTGGTTGGGGGATCGCCCCACTAGAGTTGCAACATTGACCCCTGCTAGCCATGAAATGGACTTTCGCCCAAGGAAAAAGTAACATGGAAGAAAAAAGATTTAGGTTTTAAGCACTGTGTTTGTTCTGTGGTTTGTATCCTCAGGGATAAAAGGGATTTTGTCTCTGCGGGAGCAGCAGCAGGGGTGGCAGCAGCATTTGGGGCTCCCATTGGGGGCACACTGTTCAGTCTGGAGGAGGGTTCATCATTCTGGAACCAGGCCCTAACATGGAAAGTGGTGAGGAGATAGAGATCACTGAACAGCTCGTGTTTTATTCACAGTAATTCTAATTATCTTAATATTTGGAGAGGCAAGAATTCAATCATGTTGTCTCAAAACATAAACAATCCCCCAAAGAGTTATTCCTTGAGTATTTTAGGTTATTCTTGCCACTGTTACCTTTTATTGCTTGTTTGGGCTCTATGTAGAGCTCTTTATGCTGCCTTGCATAAATAAACAAATCTGTATAATCACAATCTATATAAACAAAATTGAACTAAATCAAAGGTTTTGATTTTGTCTCCCTCTGTCTTGTATAGCTGTTCTGCTCCATGTCTGCCACCTTCACACTCAACTTCTTTCGCTCTGGATTCAACTACAACAAATGGGGCTCCTTTCAGCTCCCCGGCCTACTCAACTTTGGGGAGTTTAAGGTAAAGGGATTTTTTTAAAGATGTCATTAATCTACAGTTGGTGGCATCTTTATTGTTTAGCATTGTTTTACTACATCACACTGCACTCAATACTCCATAATAAACCTTGCTTGTCCACCTGTGGTAAATTCACTTGATAGGACATCATTTGGAAAGACATGCACCTGCCTGAAAAATGTCTCGCAGCCAACTATGCATATCAGAACAAAAAGTTAGTTATGAGGAGGAAATTGGCAGAGTGGCCAGACAGAAGTCATTCTTCAAAAGGCACAAGAAAGCTCACCTGGAGTTTAAGTGCATTTTTGCAAACTCCAGGCAGAGTTTACCAAGACCGTCATCCAAAATTACTTAGTTTGATTGTTGAGACCAGCCCCATCAAACATTTTTACACAGAAAAATATAACAAGATGTGAATAAAGAGAAGCAATATGAAGACTTTCAGAATGCATTGTATATGTAAAGTATGATTTAGAGCTACTGGTTATTATTATTATTATTATTATTATTATTATTATTATTATGTTACCCTTAAAACACCATGAAAATGTATATGTTCGTTATTAATACAGTTTTCAGCCGTTTTACTTGGGTAGTCAAGGTTCTATCAGAGTTTTAAGAAGATCTTCTGACATTTGTTTGATTCTCTGTAGTGTCCAGATGGGGACAAAAACTGCCACTTATGGACAGCAGTGGATCTAGCATTCTTTGTCTTAATGGGACTGGTGGGTGGCCTGCTTGGAGCCATGTTCAACTGCGTCAACAAGAGGCTTGCCAAGTACCGCATGAAGAACATCCACCCCAAAGCCAAATTCATCAGGTATACTTACAGATGTATTAAAACCAACTGTCATTTCTTCCTCTGGATGCTAACAGACGAATTGTATATATTGCATTTCTTAAGCTTCAAGCATGTTTTCTGATTATTAGATTAACCCTTCTTCTCTAATTTCCCTTTAGTTTTATTTAGTTTTCTCTCTTTTTTATAGTAAAGACTTGTGCAGATGAAAAATATGAACATTTTGAAAATCAGTTAAAACTGATGAAGCTGTAATAATGCATGGTTTAATGTCCTTGAAATGTTCTGTAGTATTTATGGTATTAAATACTGCCTTTTGCGTGACAGCACAACATATTTCCTGTGGTATTTACGACAAAAGCAGGTATTTCAGGGATTTAATTAATAGAGCTATTAGTAAAATATGGCACTGGATTAGGATAACTGGCCTTTTAACAACCACATTACGTCCTGTGAAACAGGTTGTTGATCGAAATTACATTACCATAGTCACATAGTCTTTTTATACTACTGTAATATAAGATTGAAGGCTATTTTCACAAGACACCTGCATGCACATGCGTCAGAGACACCACTGAAAACGAGTGAAATGCTACAATCTTCACAGCATCTGAAGCTTTAACCGTTTTACTACATATAACACACCCTCCAAGAAATGATGTCTCTCTGGTTGCACACAACCAGAAGGGAATGTGTCCACTTAAAGAAACACTGGTTTTGAACAGGCAAGGCATTATAACCTTTTAAACACTATAAAGCTTTAAGTAGGTAAATCCAGCAAACTGCTACTAGGTTAAATAATCTGAGCTCGGTGTTTCCAGGTATACGTAGGTCATTGTGCTTGTAATGTGACGCAGATTCCAAACTTTTCCAATTTACTTCTGTCCTATGCAGATACAAGTGTGACATGTAGACGTGCCTTTGCGCAATGCGTCCAGTAATGTATTTCCTACTAATGCGTGTCCTTAATGCAAAGTAAATCAATGTTGATTAAAACATGTATACAAAGCATTTGAATATTTTACATGATTTTGAATTACATGAATCATATTAATAAATCTGTGGTAAATACAGAATAGATGAAGCCGTTATTAAACTGGTAATGTCATTATTGTAGTTTAACAGACTGTTTCTTTTTGGCAGGGTGCTGGAGGGTCTGCTGGTGTGTATGGTAACCACTGTGGTGATTTTCATGGCTTCAATGACTCTGGGAGAATGCAGGGATTTAGCCTCCCCAGCAGCCAACAACACAACAGAACTTGTTGGTGTAAGGCTACAAATATTTTTCAAACACATTTTTACCTCTCACCTGCTTTTACCTGTATCGACTGTTCCCTTGATGCTTCCTGCCATGCTTTATTTTGCTTGCAAGTTTATACATACAGTTGGTATATAAATTGAAATCTCACATACACTCACTGATCACTTTATTAGGTAGACCTAAATTTTTCTATACTTATCTATTTTATCAATTCCACTTACCATACAGAAGCACGTTGCAATTATACCATTGCAGACTGTAGTCCAACAGTTTCTTAAAATACTTTTAGTCTACTTTACCCTGTTCTATAATGGTGAAGAGTCCCACAACACCACCACAGATCAGGTACTATTTGGGTGGTGAATCATTCTCAGCATGTTAGTGTGCTGGTATGAGTGGATCAGACACAGCAGTGCTGTTGAAGTTTTCAAACACCTCTGTGTCACTGCCGGACTGAAAAGTAGGCAGCACCCTGTGAGCACTGATGATGGGTTAGAGGCTGACTAATGAAAATTGTGCAACAACAGATGAGCTATGGTTTCTGACTTTACATCTACAAGGTGGAGCAATAAGGTAAATGGGTCTGTAGAAAATAGTACAATAGAAAACAATGAGTGAACACAGTGTTTAGAAGCTCCAGCAGCACTACTGTGTCTGATCCACTCGTACCTGCAAGACCTACAACAACACGCCACCACCACGTTAGTGTAGGATCTGATCTGTGCTGGTCATTAACGGTTGTGACCATTACTGAGCAGAGTAAAGTGGACTAACAAAATGTGTCGAGTAAATACTAAGCGCTTCTATGTGAGAAGTGCAAACAAGGAAATGTACCTAATAATGTGACTATCGAGTGTATTTCTGCACTGCAATGAAATACTGGAAATAGTATTAGAAATATGTAATATTTAAGTTTGTTTCCTTTAGAGAGTAAGTGATTTTTTTTTTCCATTTAAATCTACAAACCATTTAATTTTAGAAAGCAGGGCGAAAATTTCATTGGCAGAATGATTGAGAGGAACCATATAAACTATAGAGTCTAGTCTTCTATTTAGATAGAGGATTCTTTTAATCTACTAATTATTCCAAAGTAAGCACTTCAGAGGCTGGGCCCTCTACAATTATTGACACCCCTGGTCAAGATGCGTAAAAATAAATTCCAAAGTAGCTTAATTTTACACACTTTTTTTATTATTATTAATTTTTTTTATTAATTTATTATTTTTTTAAATCTTTAAATCTCTCCTTTAAAGTATATTTATTATGAGAAGAGTCATCCTAACTAAATAATAAATTTAGATCACCCATCCATGGTTCTAGGTCTTTGCTTGTGCATTCTCCTCTTCCCAGGTTCAACCCACAGCTTTATAAGGTCTAGATCAAGGGACTGAGAAGGATATATCATGAACTTGACTTCTTTGTTCAGTAAACCATTTTTGTGCTGATCTAGACATACATTTTGAGTCATTGTCCTGCTAGAAGATCTAGCAATGACCCTGTTTTATATTTATCCCAGACTCATTTGATATTAAATGTACACCATGAAATATCAGGACATGATCCTATGTACCCAGAGGTTACAAGGGCATTTAAATGAAAGCAGAACCATAATCTCACAAACTCTTCAATGTTCTGTAAGCATCGGCTTCTTTTCAGTGTGGTCATCCTTCATTTTACCAAGTATTTGTTACCAAAAAGCAACAATTGCTTGCCGTTCAAAGAAGCTTGTTCATCTTTTGTGATTGAAAATAAACTGCAATGCATTTGTAGTAAAAATCAGTTTGCCTTGTTTTTCTAGGTATCAGGGAACGAGGATGTGAACTCAACTATAAGGCGGTTCTTCTGCCCCAATAAGACCTATAATGACATGGCTACTCTTTTCTTCAACCCTCAAGAGACTGCCATCCATCAGCTCTTTCATCAAGATGGTGAGACATAAATATAAACAGAGTATGTCTTCAGATTGGAGTGTCATAATTGTAATATCGGCTGAAGTTCAAAATGATATTCGGATATTTCGTAGTTATTTTCTGCCATCGAGTAGTTGTGTTTGACAGCATCTGCTGAGACGATCAGGAGTCATTAGTCTACGAAAGTGTGTAACCATTGTCAATGTATTTTATGCTGAAACCCACCATTTTTGTGACTGTTGTACTGCAGGTTTGAGCCATTTAACATCTGTATTACATTCTGTGAAATGATCTATTGACCGAAATGGCCACATCACAAGAACAGTGGGTGGAAACAATACGTATGAGTGAATGTGAAACAGTTTATTTGTGGCAAAAATATAGAGTATATGTGTGGTGTTGGGGCAAATGAGTAATATTCACAATAGGACAAGCACATACACTTAAAACCGCCATTTGTATGGCAGACTTGTGCTCTTTAACTCATGCCTCTGCTGGATAGCGACTTGGCCATTTGTATTTGATCACGGCCGCAGCAGGTCCGAGATTCCTGTTTGATCTCAAACCTGGGCTCCCTCTGTGTTTAATTTGCGTGTCCTCATTTTGTCTGCGTGGGTTTTCACCCTTTTTTCCAGCCATGTTTTTTAGACCGGTTAGGTTCATTGGTGTTTCCAAAGTACCCCTAAGTGCATGTTCCCTATGATGAACTGGCACCCTCTCTAGGATTGTTTCTGCCTCGCACCCTGTGCTGCTGGCTGGGCACTGACTATGATAAGTGCATAAGACAATGAATGAATGAATGACTTTTCCATGAAAGTCAATGGCCTTTGATTGGATGGATGTTAAATGGAACATACCGCTGAACAAAAGATCAATTTCTAATGGTAAACTCACTTTCTGCTTCTTTATCGCTCTCCTTTTCTTCCACCCAGCCACCTTTAGCCCAGTCACCCTCTCGCTTTTCTTTGTGCTGTACTTTTTGCTGAGCTGTTGGACGTACGGTGTCTCTGTCCCCAGTGGCCTCTTTGTCCCCTCACTGCTCTGTGGAGCCTCTCTTGGACGTCTAGTGGCCAACGTTCTCAAAATGTGAGTATTTATTAGTATTTAAATAATGTAATGATACATTTTTATGTTTCCAGTGGGGAAAAACAACATTTAACAGCAGCATTTTGGTAGTTGGTAAATGTTAGTGGAACTTGTTTCTTGAAATGGTTTGGATAATTAATATTCTGATAAAGGGAGCTACTTTTATATTACTTTTTATAGATAAATCCACTTTACTTATATTTTTATAAGTATTTATATTCATTTTTTTATTTTTGATTTGTTTAAGAGCTTGTTTTTAAATATGTTTTAGAATTTGTTAGTGTAGAGTACAAACCAGAGGGTTCACAAATGTTTTCTTGCAGCTGTATTACCATGTATTCACACAGCTTTAATTCTTGTGACTTGCTTATGTACTTGTTATTTGTTTCAGTAATCTGGGCATGCAGATATATTCAGGAACCTTTGCTCTTATTGGTGCAGCCGCATTTCTCGGAGGTGTGGTCCGCATGACCATCAGCCTGACCGTCATCCTTATAGAATCAACCAATGAGATCACATATGGGCTTCCTATCATGATCACACTAATGGTAAGCACAGAGGGATTTTGGAATGTAATGTCTGGTATTGTTTTGTATAATAAAGGAAAACCGATTATAGAAATTAAATGTGGCAAATTTTGCCATGATGGCCATTGGCATTAGTAGTAATTCCATTAATGATCAATTTAAGGTTAATAAAATGCTAATTAAAGCAAATGGCAATTACTTTTTGACTTTACTTATATGTTAATGCTGTTCAAAGTTTGTCACTTTTTTTAAAGAGCTGTAACAATGCATAGTCATGAACAGATTTGAAAGCTTGCGTATTATGCCACCTAATGCAATTGCATTTTTGAACACCAGTGGGCGCAATCATGTGAACGTTTGTTGCATTTTTAGAAAAATTAATTGAATGGGTAGTGACTAAAGCTTATTGTATTATTATTGTTTAAATTTTACATAAGCGCACACTGTTTTCAATTGTCATTCCTCAGAAATTCAAAATGAATGCTTTCACTCTATTAAAGATACACTTAAACCACAATAGAATTTTTTAAACAGATTTAAACATCTGTTTCTAGTCATTTATTTTACTTGCATGTGATTTAAACTGCATTTGTATTGTTTTTCACTTCAGAAATAAAACGAGTATATATTTTATCAAATGTAAAATCGATAATTGTGAGAAAATCGATTTGTGAACTCAACTATCATGAATTAAATTAAGTCTTGAGCAGAGTGCATTGTTACACTCCTATCAAATAATGTTTAATAAGTAATGCTCTAAATTGCTATTAAAGGGAACTTAAAGAATTTGAATCTAGCTGGGATGTAAGCATAATGGATCATTTTAATCCACTGCCTTAAATAAATATAAATAATAATAAATATAAATATATTTAATATATATTTAAATAAATATAAACAAATAATAACCGTTCAATTGGATGATTTGTAATAGGTACCTCGGAAGTGCTTTTTTTCTTTGGTCCTAAAACAAAAAAAAAAATAGTAAAGTAACTGATACTATCTAAAGGCTCTAGTTGCATTATTTTTATTATGTGTATTTTTATGTATAATTCTAAAGCTGTTATTTCTGTACTGAGACCTTTCTATTAAGAATGCAATATTAATACTATTGTTATTTATCAACGCTTAATTGCATCTCTTTATCAGGTAGCCAAATGGACAGGGGATTTATTTAATAAAGGCATTTACGATATCCACATCCACCTGAGGGGAGTTCCTCTACTCGAGTGGGAGACCGAAGTAGAAATGGACAAGTAAATAGAAGAAACTTGTTTATTTGTTCTCTACATTTGATCATTAATTTTGCAGCGTGCATGGCCTTATTGTTTCTCTCCCTTATTTTTCACTCTTTGATCTCCCTCTATCAGACTGACTGCCAGTGACATCATGGAACCAAATCTGACCTATGTGTATCCCCACACACGCATTCAGTCCCTTGTCAGTATCTTGAGGACCACAGTGTATCACGCCTTCCCCGTGGTCACTGAGAACCGCGAGAATGAGAAGGAGTTCATGAAGGGGAACATCCTTGTGAGCAACAACATCAGGTTCAAGGTAATTAACAGGAAAAAAGTACAGATTGCATATGTTTTTATGTGTAGGAAGCCCTGATCAATGTTTGTTTATTAATACATATATTTAATGAAGCACGCAAGTTTGTAAAAAAAATCAATGGGTTGTCCAAACTCTGTAAAGTGGCCAGCACTGCCGCCTCACAGCAAGAAGGTATCTGGTTCAGTCTCAGGGTGGGCCAGCCTGGGTCCTTTCTGTGAGTCTGCATGTCCTCCCCGTGTCTGCATGGGTTTACTCTGCGCACTATGGTTTCCTCCCACAGTCCAAAGACATGTGTGTTAGCTTAATTTATTACTCTAAACTGGCACCGGCGCACATTGTGTGTCTGTCTGTGTCTGTCTGTGTGTGTCTGTGTGTGTGTCTGTGTGTGTCTGTGTGTGTCTGTGTGTGTCTGTGTGTGTCTGTGTGT
>JAUZST010006539.1:0-14776 GCA_034779995.1 Parotocinclus haroldoi
AATCCCACCTCTGCCAAGCTGCCACAGTTGGGTCCTTGAGCAAGACCCTTAACCCACAACTGCTTGGATTGTAAGACGTATGAGTTGTAAGTCGCTCTGGATAAGGGCGTCTGCCAAATGCTAGAAATGTAAATGTAATGTAATGATTATTACTGCATTTCGAACAAAAAGTAATACTAAGACTGGAATGAATACTATGAATCCTGGCCCTTAAAGCCAAATTTATTGATTTATTGTCAATAATGTTGAATTTAACAAAGCAATGGAGTGCATAAGATAATAAATAAAAATATTAAACCAGATAAACACCATATGTGCAACAGAATAAAAACACAAGGTTTAAGAGTTGCTTGAATCATAACTGGGTCAAATAAACCCTTTACAGCAACTGCTGACTGTCATTCCTGCATTTTCACTTAATATCGTTGACTGATACAAACCTGCTCTGACCTGGAACCTCTACATTTTAGGGCTTACAATGTCTCTCAGTTAAAGGATCATCACTAAAGAGAGTAAGACAGCGTTTTCAGTTCAAGACATTGGAGTGAATGTGTGACATCTATCTATAAACAAAAACGATACATGATTACGGGATCAGTTATAAAGGTAAAAGCACAGTGTGACCCCCCAAGTCCAGCATCATAGGGTCGATAGGAATTTCTAACTTTTACACAATGCACTTAATAAATGAACAGAAATGCCCCTGTCACCTGGATGTGCTTCGTTCCTGGAAATAGCTCTAATAACAAAGGTTTGGATCGTTATACTTTTAGTGACAGGGCTTAACGTGGAGCTGCAGGAGACTTTTGTTCTCTCTTGCAGCAAACGTGCGGATGATTGAAAAAAACCAAACAAAACAAACAAAAAACATAATATAATCTCCTCCTCTCGCACTTACAGCTAATTTCTTGACCGATCTTACAAAGAATCCCTGTATAACCCCAAAGTGTAGCTTCTTACTGACAGTAAGTGGAAGGTGCAGGTAGAGACAAAATGCTATGCAGTGATACCAACCGTTTTGCTTACATTACACTCAGTGCAGTATTTGTTTCTCTGTTTATTTGGTTTCTTATAGTGGGTTAGTGGTTTGGATAGCAGGGAGGAGAATTCTAATACCTCATCCGTCATGATGGGAAAGTCAGATATTGGGAGTTGACTGAAGCCACTTCTGAATATAACTGAATATAAAGACTCCCAAGATCCATACTTGATTTCTGACTTGACGTAAAACAAATCTGCGTTGTGTAAAAGCCATTTACCTAGAACGCTGGACTTAAAGGTACAAGATGACATTTCATTTAAAGTTTGGTATCTCAAGCAAAAGAAATTAGTGTATGTTACAGACCAGACAGCATCAGGCTTAACCTGACAAAAAGTAAAAAGTATTAAAAAATGAGAACCTAAAATTCAGTGTGTTTTGTATCAAATCTGTATCAAAGCAAAGGGCAGAAACAGCAGATAGATTATTAATATATATATATATATAAATTGGATTATTATAAGGCACTTGGCCAGCACTATACCAGCATGGAGTCAGTTTAAGGGCTAAACGGTCTTATTGGAGTCGTTCATCAAACCATCTGTAGACTGCCTACGAGCAGGTGAAGGTAAGATCAGACCTTTTTGCCACATCTGGATCTAAAGTGGACAGGAAGTGCGAGCTTCTGTGTAAACAAACCAACCACCAGAAACCTTGGATCGTACTAGCAACTGTGTAGAGTATTGAGTAGTGTCTATTATAATTTTGGAACTGGTGACCTATGTCTGTGTCGCTGGTGTGTCGCTGGGCTTCGCAGCTTCAGCCTCGCCCGTGTTAGAGTCATTGTGCTTTAGGTCCTCTTCGTTCTCGGCTCTTTCGTTAGCTGGAGACTGAAATCCGCTGTCTGGATCGGGGCTTTTGCGCTGGGGCTCTGAGTCTGACGTGTTCTCTGCAGCCAGCGCTTCCTGGCTTTGCTCTTCTTGCTTTACCGTTTCTGTAGGAGATTCTGTGCTTAAAGCTACGGCTGCCTCTTCCTTGACATCGGACGTCTCGGCCGGTTTCTCCTGGCTGCTTCCCTCGGCGCTCTGCTCGGCCTCTTCTCCTAGTACCGCGTCCTCAATCTGCTGGATGGCACTCTCGATTGCCAGCTTGCTCTCTGAATCCTGAGCCTTCAGCGCAGATTCACGGTCCTTAGACGCAGTCCCGTTTGGTACCACAGGTGCCGTGTCCTTATCCAAAGGCTGATTTGGGTCCTCTTTACAGACGGGTGCTTTCTTCTCAGATGTAGAAGCTACCTGGGCTTCAGAGTCTCCTTCACCCTGTTCTTCTGGAATGTTTTGCACTGCCGGGACTTCCATGCAAGATTCGTGAGGAAGCACAGCACTCGATCCGTCAACCTGGATCATGGAAACTACCTGCTTCATTCTGCGCCTCCTGTGAGCCTCAGTTTCCTCTCCTCCTCCCCCATCCACCTCCTGTTTGCCAAACTCTCCAGCCCAGTCGATTTGGGTATTCTCGCCAAGCAGGTGCAGGTTGGGGTCGCTGTTGGTAAGCACGATGCTGTCCCGGTACAGGTTGTGCTTTCTCTGAACGGCAGCCTCCTTCACAGCTACAAACAAGACACAAGAAGTAAGTGATTATTGCTTTAATAAGAATTATATCTTTATTTGTCAGACTGACGTCTTGTGGTTAATAAGTCTTATCACAGGAGCCTTTAATTACTGAACCAGTCCCTTTGCAAATTTGTTTTTAACGGGTAATATTTTAGCAATATGGCGACATCTGCTGGTCATTTGGAATATCCGCCATAAAACGACTAAAAGCGACTTTAAAGAGTAGTCTAATATCCACAAATTCTCTGACCTGAGGTTATAGAAAATGTCATATGCACACTTATATAATATATATTTTTAAATAAAGTACATGGGGAGTTTATCAGAGCAACTGGTACCACCGGTTACCGATCAGTCCTGACTCTCTGACCTCGTCTGAGACAATCATTTACAACTGACTGGAGCTCAGCACCATGTTACAATTGACGTTGGGTCCACTTTGGATAGGACAAGCATCGCCCCTTATGGAAAAAGAATGGCATTACCATTACAACAAAAGATTGAGGTGTAATAAATCGTTGTTTATTTCACAGGACCAATCAAAACACGTCTACTTGGTTTCTTCGATTCTAGTTCTGGGACTGAAGCCAATTCTAATTTAAGGAACTAAAAACTCCTCATAAAAAAAAAACAGCCCACATCTGTCAAATCTTTAGAGTCTTAATTGGGACCCACATGTCATTGACTCAAAAGAAGACTCGTACCAGAGACTCGAGGCTCAACTTGGACCCTCATGGCCACAGACTCGAGACTCCACTTAGTTCCTCATGAACAGAGACTCATGACCTGCATGGCTCCTACTTTCATGAGGCAACTTGTGCACATTTCTGCTATCAATGTCACTAACTTTGGCTCTTATTTCCAGACCAGCATCATGCTGGTACTAAAACTGAATCAATTTGAGGCTCACAACTGACTGGAAACGCTTGCAACAGATCCAGATTAAGTAACAATACTGGAACCACCTCTGCACCACCTAGTGGATTACTGGATTAGTCTCTTTAATCAGAACATCTGTCAATTTCTGGTCGCTTTTGATCGTTTGTAAATAGCAGTATTTTAACCTTTAATAATGCAGCTAATAGAAAACCGCTGCATACCCATCATAATGTCCTTCATGACTGTCTGAAGCACCACCTCCTCGAAGATGTTTTCAACCAGGATGAATCGGGAGAAATCTTCGAAGATCAGCTCTTTAAAACGAGGAAGATCCTACAAACATCAGTATTCTCAAGCTGTTACAGATGACCTCTGAATGCGCTGCCATATCGTTTAGTGACATGTAAATATGTGAGGGTCTTACAGCGGAGCAGGACGGATAGAGCTGCTTCAGCATGTAGGGGATAAAGATCTGCAGGAGGGCCTCTCTGAAGAATTTCTTACGCACTGTACTGCTGTCGTAGTCAAATTTCTAAAGCACAGACGAGCAGGTTACAAAAGCTGCTAAATAAAGCAATAAAATCATACACCATTAATGCGGTATGGACTTTTTTAGCATGTCTTATCCCTTTTGGCAGTGAACAGAGCATCTCTCTATGTATTATCTAGGAAATAAATGATTAAATAAATCATATGAGCACATACTTAATAGTAAATCATTCATATTGGGACCAAACGCAAGGAAAAAAGAATCATCCGTCCATTATGGCTTAATCCACACAAGGTCGCAGGCCAGCTGGTGCTCAAACGGCAAGGGTGCAACGGCAGGAACAACCCTATATGGGGCGCCAATCCATCGCGCGCACACGCAGTCAAGCACACAGTTACACACTAAGAGCCACTTTAGAGACACCAATTAACCTAACACGCACGTCTTTGGACTGTGGGAGGAAACCGGAGTACCCGGAGTAAACCCAAGCAGACACAGAAACAGAGGACATGCAGACTCCGTCTGTACAAGGCCCCAGGCCGCTCCGCCCTGGGATTGAAGCCGGGACCTTCTTGCTGTGAGGCAGCGGTGCTACCCCACCGAGCCCCCGTGCTGCCCGAGAACAGAACCAGGACACTTAATGAATATATACTGCTCACAAAAATTAGGGAATATTTCATTAATCTTTGTGAGCAATGTATTTAGCTGACTCACCTTGATGACCCGGTCCTGGCAGCGCTGGATAATTTTGCAGAGATCGTCCTCCTCCTGACCCTCCAGACTCTGGTGAAGCAGTTGTTCGAATGTGTAGACGGCATCATCCATTTGCTGTACCAAACAGACGGACAGATGCATCTCACACATTGAATATTATAAATCATAGCTTCCTCATAGTTTTCTCTGAGGACCCCGGTTTTGCCGCGGGACCTCTGAAGTATCCTAGTGTATGTGCGTTTATGTCATGCACCCTGTGCTTACTATTTGCATATATGAAAGTAAACAAATACATATTTAAGTGTGTTGGAACATTAATCTCATTTCAATACATATCTCATCGTGTATAAAGTCCTACTGATTAAAACAATGTCACTTCGAGTGCTTAAATAGATGTAATAAGAAACAAACGCGTTCGTAGACCGACAGGGGGCGACACACCCAAGCGTTACAATAGCTGGATCCTTATAAAAAAAAATGTCCTATGCAAGTTTAAGCTTGTGTTTCCACTCCCGCTAATCCGGTCTTCTCTGAAAATGTCATGTGCTTGTAAAACTTGCTATTAAAAGCTATAAATAAAGCTCTACCATTATACCATGCCAATCTAATCTATCGGCAGTCAACCTAGTAGGTAATCCAGTTGTAATAATATAGGAATAAATATATACTGGTATCTCTTTTTGAGAAATCGATTGTTTATGATGTCAGGTCTACAAAGACAGAAAATGATACGTTTAAGCTCAAAGAAACTAGATCAATATAAATTGTAATTAACACCCGTTACACACTGCCTGCGTTTGCTTACTGGAATATCATGAGGAAACCTACTAATGTAAGAGTGTGGCCACTTAAATAATAATAATAATAATAATAAATAAAGAGGTGATTAACGGGGTCCGTAGTATAAGGCAGTTTGTGTGTATGTGTGTATATGTGAAAATGTGAGTGTGTATGTGTGTGTATGTGAATGTGAATGACAGTGTGTGTGTTTGTGTGCTAATGTGAATGAGTATGTGTGCATGCATGTGACTATGTGCATGTGCGTATGTGAATGATATGAAATGTTTGAATAAAAACGTTTGTTTCATGTATACATTGCGGAGAAGGACATGCTGAAATATAGTTATTTGTTTCTTAACTATAGTCTAATAGACAGACAGACAGACAGAGAGACAGAAAGACAGATAGACAAATATCTATCTCAAAATGGCAAGATCTGACGTCAATATGACTAAGATTCACGTCATTTTTTTAAACGGCATATCCCAGTGGCCAACCCCATATGTGAACACTTGTCAAGTCTGGACCTGATTAGTTAATGGGAAGCATGTCAAAGGCCTGCTGAATGCTTATTGGCTGATGGTGTCAAGGATTGATCAAGGTGTCATATAATGTAATTGCACTGTATGTATAATTGTAATTGTAGTTTCTCTATTAGATTGTGATTGCTAAATTTCAGCTTGTTCTGCTGTACGACCACTGTAAAAAATGCAATAATGTGTTTGTATCATTTATAGTGCCCCCTATTGACTTACATGCACTCAACATGACCCCAGACTCCAGTCTCAAAACTAGCTGCCAAGTTTCAGATTTTGATGATAAATTGCTCTTGCAAACTCCTGTGAAAATCCGGTAACTGGTATACATGCTACGAGTAATCCCATTACTGGGATTTAAAATAGTAATAAGAAAACAGCTCTCTTTATATGATTTCTTCATTTGATATCCAGATCAGCACACGCTGTTTACATGACCACTCGAATAATCGGTAACTACAGAAATTCAGCTATGCTCAGATTATTAAGTGCCTGTAAATGCACTCTGACTCTCACACTAACCAGGCATGGAGGTCTTTTACTGGATCTGTTACTATTTATTGCTGGTAGTCCACATGATCACTGATCTAAAAGTACGAGACTTGCCTCTCTCATGAGGATCTGGCCTCTCTGCACGAACACGGACGGACTGCTGACATCAAAGCGCTGCTGCAGGCCCTCAAGACTCAGTTGCTCCACCTTCTCATAGCAGCACTGCATCTTGACGGGGTGGAAGGCCAGAATGGAGATCTTCTCCATATACTGCAAAGTGAAAACAACATATAATCATGAGTGCCAGTGTATTTAACAATATAAATTACAGCTACGCCATTTATAATCAAATGCACTAAAAAAGCCACATATTGTACTAAAACCTCCAAGGTGGCTCTCTCACCTCGCCTAGTTTCTCTTTGCTGCCACCATTCAGCAGGTTCTTGCTCATGTCCACCAGCTCTCTGAAGAAAACGTCTCGAACCTCAAAGAAGCCTCGGCTTGTGGGTTCCATTAAAGCTTCCAGGATAGAGTTGATGTATGGCTCGATGCTCACTTTCATCAGCTTCTCAGCTTTGGGCAGGACCAGAGCTATAGGATGGCACACAACGTATTACTGTTAATCTAATCAACTAAATGTTCACATAAGGCTGTACTGTCAGCAGTGTTGGGACCACAAACAGGGTTCCATTCCTAACCTTGTGAATGGCGTTCCTCATCATAAATCACCGAATTACCAAGGCTGTGCTTAATGGCATCACAGGACACACAAAATAGAAAATGACATATCTGAATATCCCAAACAAGTAATGGGTGAGGGGACCCATCTTTTAGGCTAGGTCCAGAACATGGCCACTATCTTGAATGCCACCATATTGGATCAAGGGCAATTCTTTCCCAAAGGAAAGCTGGTCATGTAGCATATCAAAGAAGACCAGAATTGACTCAGAATTCGACTGACACGATCAGATTTGCAATATGGCTTACGGTTCAAAGGCTATCAACACAGAAATGTCAAACATTTTGAGGTAAATGAAGACAGAATTGATGATTGATGATAGAAAACGCATCTGCTGTATCATAGCTGCAGACTTTAAGAACTGACACCTAAAAAGATCCACCAATTTCACACAGCACCGTTACATCCCTCATAGCCAAATTCAGACCGGGACCACGTAGTGATCATCCAAAAGGTCACTACCGATGAAGAAACCTCAAGAGTGCTTTTGGCAGCCTTTGTGCAAGTTCACAACGCAGAACTTGATGAATCCTGAACTTTCAATGTTTGGGTGAAGAGCCGTTCGAATTCTGAAGTTTCACTGTATCGTTATAAATGCAAAGCTTTGCTTATTCCTATTCATTTTAAAATATCCAAAGTCACAATGCGATTAAATAATTCTCTCAGGTTTTTTCCCCCCAAATTGCATCTTTGTCTCGGCATTCTCAATAACGGGGCATTTGATCAAAACCAGCTTGTTAAGACAATTTCACACCCATGGCAAGTTGGCGCTTCGTTCTCAGAGAGAAGAAATGTGAGTGTGATTTGGCGTCTTGTTCTCGCTTTCCCATTCTGTAACATTTCCTTTGAATTTCCGGTTTGACTTCGTCAAGTTTGTTGCACTAATTTGACCCACTCCTTTTGCCGTTTAACGTGTCCTTTAACGTTTAAAAAAATCTCCGGATGATGAAACCGGATGATACATGTAGTGAATGCTATATTGCTTTTCTTGTAGCTCCTTGTATTTGATCAGGATCTTCGTTATCTTTAGGCTAAGGCTTGTAAGTAGGATTTAGTCAGTACATATCAGGAAGTTTTTATACTTCTGATTTTGGAGGAGATCCAGTGCTAGCGGTAATGCATAGGCCTCAGCCGTTAGGACTCGACTATAAGTGGGTAATCCGATACCGTTTTTGTATCCATGATTATTGTTTTCATGTCAAGGAGAATAGTGGTTGAATTTATATGGGAATATCATCCCGCTGTATAGTTTGTCCTCCATATGAACTGAACTGTAGCCCCAAGCACATTTTCTCCGGATATCACTGCATGTGAATGTAGCTAAACATCCAAAATATAGTTTGTAGGATCAGAGGGTTAAAGGCAGTGAAAGGTTCTCGGTCCTGAACACTATCTGTACAAATAAATAGTGAAAATAATGGAGGTGTGTGTTTTATGATCAAGGTGTGTGCGAGACGGGGTTAATATAGAATAAAGTGTCTCTTTTAAACCTGAATATTAAAGTATTAACATACTCTGGTGCTCACGCTGTTCGGGTGTGATCATAGGGTGTTCAAAATCATTTCACACACAGACCAGTGATTGGTATTAAAACGCTGACGTGTTACCTTTGACAGCCCTAATAATAGCCTTGTATTACCTCGGATTTTGCCTGTGACGTGCTCCTTGGAGGTGATGATCTGGTCCATGTCGGTGCGTATGGTCGTCTCCAAGGGAGGACGTCCTGCCTCGCACCTCTGCACGAGAGCCTCATACTGGGACTGAGCCTGCCCCTGGACCAGACTGTACACTGCATCTGTGATCTGATCACAGCCACATGACATTAGTGCCATTCGTTCTTGTAATGTGAAAGAACACCCGTTACATCAGTGCTGTTAATTCCTGACCATTAACACAACGTTCTTGTAAGTGAATTACCAACATCCAGCTCTTCTGTCTTTCCTGCATCTTGCCCTTCAGACGAGGGCTGATCAGGTCCCTCAGCTCTGGAAGTAATGTCTCCATCACCAGGTTAGCCAGGATCTGCACGCACAGGTTCAGAGTACGCTGGGAATAATGAAGCTTACACTAACAATATTACCGTTTGAATTTAGTTAGAAGAACCACGTGACCGGTTTTTAACGTTTACAATAATTACCAGATGGATTATAATATGGCAATAATTTACACTGATAGCTGTATTACCTGAACTGCTGTGGTTAAAACCTGTCTGTAATCCTGTCCTTGGTGTGCTCCTTGTGCACAGCTTACAATTAGTAACACTGTAATACTATGAGCTATCGACCTCTGCCAAGATGAGGAACAGTTCCAACAAAACTGCATTTGCAAAATCACCTTATTAATCCAGAAATTCTTAAATGACCCAAGGCAAGTTGGTGCATGAATGCTGCCCTTTAGATTTGCAATTATTCTAAGAAATAAAGGAAGATTTGACATAGAATGATCTGCTAGAACATTACCACCACCTGCCTAATGTTGAATGGATCCCTTTCGTTCCGCCAAGCCTCTGACCTATTGAGGCAAGAGCTCTAAAGTAGGGGTTTGTGACAAAAGAAAAAAAAAAACAAAACATAACACCAAAAAAAACAATATCTTGATATTTTGCTACATTTTGCTGATACCCATTAGACTAAACAACGTTAGAGTAATCCAGACCTATAATATGCACTGGCAATATATAAACTCCTCTCTGTAAAATGTCTGAATTGTCACAGTGTATTTCACGATATAACTGGTGACAGAACTTTATGTTTTGCCATCTGTTCGCAGAATGCTTTCGCCAAGGTTTGCTGAGGGTGTTTTTGTGCTGGTACCTTTTCAGCCGACACCCAAAGTTGTCAATCTTAAAATTCTGCATGGTGGCTTAGCATAGTTGGCGGATGCTGAAACAAGTCAGTTGTCGAGCGGTCTTTAACGGTAACCGATTTCCAACAGCTTGCAGACTGCCACCTTTTCAGCAACATCCATCTAACATTGAATCTAAAAATGTAGACTGAAAGGCTGGTGGTGTCTGTAATTTGTCTTCGACAGCAGTTTGTTCACTCATTTTTACTTTTAGTCATGCGCTTTTAGGTGGAACGGTAGTTTGGTTTGTGGCGCTAGAATGGTGCGTGCACCGTTGTTGTAAACGCAAGGCATTTGAGAGTAACATTCATTATTTCAATCAATAGTTTAAATATTATTATAAAGAATACACAATTGCACACCCCTACTCGTCCCCATGATGTTAGCTGTGTAAGTTGTATGCACGTAAGTATGAATTGAGTATACACCTTTAATTTAGTCATGGCCGCCCCAAAACACTGTGATCTACTGGTAGATGCATGATAAAACTAACATCCCGATAAATGCCAAGACCCAAGGATTCTCAAGCACGACAACGTGATGCTCTGGTCAATGTTATTCAATTCATCTGTCACTGGTTTTATTGTTATGACTGTTCACTGTATACTATACATTTTTCTCCCAGCCCACTCTTTTTAACACCTGAAAGCCTTCGTATTCTTCTTGGAATTCTTTTCGATATCACTTAGCACCCACATGAAATCTGAACTCAATCACGACCCCTCGACTATGTACTCCCGAAACTGAACAGAGATCAGCCTACACAGATTCAGACAGCAGTACTGAGACGACAACTCCTGAGCTTCATGAAACCTAGTGCAGGCCTACAGGCTGTAATGACTCATTCCCATCACACATTCTACTCCTCTGACAGCAAAGAAGGTCAGATTGCCTGCCAGAAGACTCATACCAGTGACTACAGGCTACAGACAATGAGATCATGAGATCATAAAGTAGAGCTGGATTACTAATTCAGGCCGTGGCGCAGTTAAACAGGTTACGTAAAAAACTGAAGTATAGGAACAATACCACAACCTAAGCAACAAGCACCTGAACAATCACCTGAACCTCACCATGCATGTTTGCGAACAATTGTCTATAGCATGTATTCTAAGCCATTAACATAGGTTTGGTCCTGGCCGACCTGAGTAATTTCTGTGTGGAGTCTCCAAGTCCTCCCCATGTTTGCATGGGTTTACTCGAAATACTCTGTCCAAAGTCCTGCCACAGTCTGAAGACATGCGTGTTAGGTTAATTAGTGTCTCAAAAGTGGCCCTTAGTGTGTGCCTGTGTGTGCCCTACAGTGCAGGGTTGTTCCTGCCCTTGTGTCCAGAGTTGCAGGGTTGGCACCGGCTGGCCCGTGACCCCGTGTGGATTAAGCGGAAGATGACGCCTAGACGGAATGAGGATGGAACAGTGAGCAGCCACTGCTCTTTTGTTTTGTTTTGGGTCATGTGGAATTAGACTCCTCGAGCAACAGCAGGTTTCATTCGAAAACAGCCAATACCACGACAGCGGATGTCAGGTGGGGTCCAATCTGAAAGGTTGTAACTGAGCCGATCGCAGATGCAAACCAGGCGCACTGCTCACAAAAATTAAGGGACATTTCATTAGGGGATATTTCATTTTGAAGGAGCTCCTAATTTTCGTGAGCGGTACATTTTACTAATCGACAAGAACTAAACTGCTCACAAAAATATTTTATTAAGCGCCAATTTTTTGTGAGCAGTGCATCTTCACTTTGACGCTGAGCACTGTAATGTGTGCGTACAGCCGAAAATGTGCAAATAAAACGACAGACAGAAACGATACAATTTGAAACCATGAAAAGATTTGGACAGGTCGAGACGACGGTATATGGGAGCTGCTGGTCCTGTTCAATGCACCTTGAAAAAACCTGGAGTCTACTTGCAAAGTTGAAAATCAGGGAAGATACGGGCATGCATTCTAACTCCCTGCCTTACACACTGTCAACATTTCACACTGTTCTTAAACAATTCCACATTTGTCTCAGGCACTGGCACAGATGTGGGCCTGCCTCTATGGGCGAGAACCTTTTCTGCATTCTTGAGCCCAATAGTAACACTGTACATTCAAACCGTAGGCTTGTACAATAAAAGGAAGCGAGCTACAAAGCAGGCAGGTTATAAATAACTCCATTACCACCAGTACGGTACAAAGCATTAGGTCAGTGCTGCTAGGGGAAATCAGTAAAACAAACACTCTAAACGACTTGAGCGTGATTTCACTTCCCCTAATTAGAGTTACAATCTGTAATACATGCTGTATGGAGGAAACGAGGGCAATCATTTAGGAAAAAGGAAAGCAGTTATGGTGAACTGTGTGCTATTAGTAATGTACAGTTACCTGACGTTCATCAAACCTTCCACAAAGGCTGCGCAAACAGAAAACGGTCACTAATAGATATAATGACTTGCGTATTGCCATTATGTAAGAATTTGATCACTGTTATCACCAAAGAATTACACAACACGCGTGGTGTAGCTAGACTTTCAACTATACTGCTCACAAAAATGGTGGGATATTTCAAAATCAAATATAATAGCCCCTCATTTTTGTAAGCAGTGTATTTAAGGGCGAGTGACCATCTTAATTCCCTAACCCACTATCCAACCGCTAACCGGCTATAATGAACGGTGGCCGTGTAAACATTTGGCACCCTGAACCCCCCACTTTCCTCCTGTCTGTGAGTAAACTATAACTGTATTTAGTGGTTAACTAAACGAGGTAACGGTGGCTTTATTTTTCAGAGCGTTTAGTACAAGAATAAACACACGAGGCGTTTGGGTGGTGCAGCAGTCAAATTTGCCAGCCTACGACATTGGAGATTCATGCTTGAGCGTTGGCAGCGACTCGGTCCCACACAGAAACGATTGCCTGTGTCTGAGGAAAGCAAAGTGGGACTGGGATCATCCTCCATTCCTCCATGCAAATTCTCTGGAAATGTTTCTCATTATGTCACCTGTTTCGAGATATTTTTTTTTTCATTTCCTATTTTTTTTTTTGTCAATTCACTTCTTTTGTGCTTGTTTTCACAGACATGGTTGCTTGTGTCTGGCAACCTTGGAATCAAAATGCAGCACTTGTGAAATGGCTCGTACAAAAAAGCTCATCTTCGTATTTGCAGCAACATATACTGTAGAAAAAGTGGCACGAAGGGCAGCACTGTGTACTATCAGAAAACATAAAATAGCAAAGATGCGTATTTGCCTGTAAAGTGGCTCCATGTTAAGAAAAACCCAGCAGAAAGTTTGCAGAATTTTTACGTCTCAACTTTATTTTGTCAGATCCGATTAATGCCTGTGGCAAACCTGGAGATTTTCCATTAACTGATTATCAATGTGGATATAATTCCAACCTGATTACTAACAAAATCTCATTTCTAAGCACAGACTTCTATGTTGTGCTCTATTAAGTCCAGCATAATCTAGTGAAGAAAAACACTGCTAACAAAAGCGAGGTGATATTTCATTATGGCGCATTTTATTTTTAAATATTTCCTAAATTTAGTGAGCGGTCTAGTATGAGTGCATTTTACCTGGGGCTGAGCTCCACACATCATGTCCCAGGTGCCGTACTGACCGTGGGCCTGACGATAAAAACGCACTGCATCCGTGAAGGCTGGAGTCTGAACCTTGCACTCCTCCGACAGACCTGAGAAAAACACAAAAGTCAATGCAATGTCTGCATTCTCATTCTCACAGCTGTACACAGAGAAAAGAGGCTGCTTCTAGTCTTGTGGTAATTATTTTTGTTCGATTTCAGAAACCAACGTAATCGTAATACCAAATATTTACATTATTTAGCAGACGCCCTTATCCAGAGCAACTTACAATTCAGTCTTACAATCTAAGCAATTGTAGGTTAAGGGCCTTGCTCAAGGGCAACTTTGGTAGCTTGGTAGAAGTCGGATTTGAACCCTGGACTTTCTGGTCCATGGTCCAGTACCTTAATCACTAGGCCACCACAATCCCAAATATTTCCGCACAGCTATTGGTACACATACCACGACAAACAGAAAATGCACCTTGCACAAAAGTGCCTTTGCATTTTACATTTCTGCATTTTTCAGACACCCCTATGGAGAGTGGCTTGTCACTGCCACAATTTTGCCTAATAGCAAAATCGATTAACTCCCTCCCTCCCAAACCCTCACTACCTCCCTCCTTCCCAAATCCTCCCTCCCTACCTCCCCCTTTCCCAAATCCTCCCTCACCCACTCCCTCACACGTCCAAGGAATAAACAGACTCTGCATATAGTGAAACTGTCACTACTTTACCTTCCACTTCTTACTTCTCTATTTGAGAAACTTTGGGGAAATAAGATGGATGGTAAGTGAACGTGAGTGTGAGAGAGAGTGTGTGTGTTTGTGTGTGTGTGAGAGAGAGAGAGAGAGAGAGAAACAAAGTGAAGTCACCTTGGTTCAATTCCCAGCCTGGACTACACCTGTTTGGAGTTTGTGTTCTCCTTGTGTTGTCAGTTTTGCATGTCAAGCAGGTAAGAAAATGCAGGGTCTATCGTATACTAAGGAGTGTAAGATTTATAGGGATGCACAAACTATGATTAGCACTTCAATTGTGAGCGCGCTCTCTCTCTCTCTCTCTCTCTCACGCACTCACACACACACACACACACACACACACACACACACACACACACACACACACACACACACACACACACACACA
>JAUZST010006540.1:0-14776 GCA_034779995.1 Parotocinclus haroldoi
TTATATATATATATTTTTTCTTTCTCGTCTGCAAGGTACAACAAAATAAATCATCAAAGCCCTCCTTTTTTACAAATGTAAATGTAAATGTAAATTTCCTGGAGTAGCCTAGCCAGTCTCCATACCTGAACCCATTAGAAAATCTTTGGAGGCAGCTGAAACTCCCCAAAACCTGAAAGTTCTGGAGAAGATCTGTATGGAGGAGTGGGCCAAAATTTCTGCTGTTGTGTGTGCAAACTTGTTCAAGAACCACAGGAAACTGTAATTGACCTCTGTAATTGCAAATAAAGGATTCTTTACCAAATATAAAGTTCTGTTTTTCTATTGTTTCGATTGCTTATTTAATGCAATAAAATGCAAATTAATTATTTAAAAATTATACAATGTCAATTTCTGGATTTTTGTAGATCCTGTCTCTCAAAGTCTACCTATGTTAAAAAATTACAGACTTTGTTTGTAGGCGGAAAAACTTGCAAAATCGACAGTGTATTAAATACCTATATACTGTAAATATATTATCCAGTGATGTAGAATACTGAAGTTTTCATGTAAAGTAGTCAGTAGTCCTAATTGATATACAGCGTTACAATTGTACATTTAATATTTAAAATGCATTTTAATAGAAGGAAATGTTGAAATGTCTAATGTAAAGGAAGGTATTCCTAATGACCTGCCTTATAATGAATCACAGTTATTATTATAATGCTGCTTGACTTAGCCATCTGAAAGTTTGACCTAATACCTGCCTATTCATAAAAGTGCACCATGCTCTGTATTATTGCCTTTTGCCTTTTTCATTTCTCTTTCTAATGGATAATTTAATGATAATTAACCCTGAAACCCACAGAGACAGCCGTAGGCAGATTTATGGTCTAGTCTGAGTGGAACACCTGTTTGGCCAGGCTGAATGTGTCTGGATCAAGCTGAAGGCACCAATGTCAGAGACAAGTGCACATGCTCCCCTTAGCGGTGTTGCAGACCTAGAGCACTACAGATCATGACCTAGCGCAAATGCTGTTTGAAAGCTGACCCAATTCATGTGCTGCAGCATTGCAGTGTGAAAAATAATTTATCTTGAAGATTTAACTATATGTATCAGCTCTTAAAGGCATTTGTATAATTTCATGTCCAAATGACCAGTAAGTGTAGAACTGTGATTACATGTTAATCAAAAACTAATCAGAGATAATTACAATATTAGTGGATATGGTGTCAGGTGTTTACTGAAATTTTAATCAGTGTTTTGATGTATTACCCAGTCCTTGCTTTAGGACTGCATATATGTTTACCAGGGTTACTGCATGACTCCACAATAATTGTACAATAAATTAGACTAATCTTCCTCACTTTCCATACACATTTACTAGTGTGTTTCATAATACTTGCATTACATTTAATTTAGTTTAAACATTGATATCAAAACACGTATGATTTTTGAAAGTAAGTTTGAAGGACTTACATTCCATGCCATATTTCAAATGACGGTAATTTTAATATATGTGTATTATAATCAGTTATGATGTACAGTATGTGCTGTAAATATATGTGTAACGCATTCAAATGCAAAAGAAACTTCTAACCAGTAACCTTTATCCAGTGCTATTTAGAAACCATCTAATACAAGAGAATGCTGTATAATAGAGTAGACACGCTGAATATATGCAAAGCAAATGAAATCTGCTACAAATAAGTAGCATGAAAAGGGTGTTATAATTAAATGTGCATGAAAGTGCTTGTGTTAGATATGTCATGATAATGAGAATCAGGTAACAGCTTGGCTCCTCTTAAAACAATTAAGAGATGGCTGAGTGCTAACAGATCACTTAAGGCTGTCAGTATGCTCCTGATAAAGAACACATTTAAATTCCACTACCCTTTAATTATTTTTGGTTCAAATTAAAATGTTAGATTATATTGAGTTAGTGATGCAATTAACTCACCACTATATACACACTGAGTTTTTATGGCAAACTTTTCCCAGCAGGAAATTGGGTAAGCTTCTCAGGTGAGTTTGACCAAGCGGTCCACTGATAAGGCTTTTCCATTTGCTATGGATTATGCTCCTGGGGATGACCTGCAAGTTCCACAGGTGGTGATAGAATCTTCTAAAAAATGCTCTTAAGTTGGTCATAGCCTAAAGAGTTTGTTTCTTTCTTCTTTATGGATGCTGAAGATCTAATTTCTGTCAGTCCTGGTCAATCACATGAAATACCTTTTGGAGATGGTCGAAGCAAGAAATCATATTATAAAACAAGCAGGATATTACATTATTACAGGAGTATTGAAACCATCTACTTTAGCAATAAAAGTAGAATTTTACATGTACTTAGTTTAGTTCACTTAGTTAAACTATCAAATGTTTGGTCAGTGGCCCTGTACCTTAACAAAGCTGACCCCATAGTATTACATCTTTAAACTTAAGGACCGAGAGCAGATTTGTACATGGTTATGGAAGTCCAACATGTTAGGTCTGGGGAAATCTATGTACACTGTAACTGATTAAAGGAATGGCTACTTAAACAGAACGTTGTGAGTCACACAACTGTGGTGTCCTTGAGCAAGAACTTAAACCATAAACATCTCATAAACATTATAAATTGGATTAGAATCTGCTAAATGCTGTAAGCATTTAAGCATGTAACACAAAAAACATGAGTTCAGAAGGTTGTTGACGTCGTTAATTAAAACACCAATGTTTTTTTCTTGTTTGAATACCAGACGTTTGGCTGATAAATGTTATTTTTCAGAATACAGACATCTGAGAGAGAATGCTTGCAAGGCTCTGCCTGAATGTTAAATGTATTAAAGTAAAATTTCACTTTAGGAATGTTAGAGGCAAAGTACAGAATAAACATGGATCCATACTATATCATCCCCACTCTGAACGAACTAGAGCACTGCAATTTGCTTGTTGCACCCAACACTGTGCCTGTGAACTGCTCTTGAGTGGCATCTCTCATGTGCTTTCCATTTCGCTTAATACCATTTGTACTTATTTTCCATTAGAAACTGTACTTTCACCTAATTTCCATACCTGATTATGTAGGTAACTAGATGCTCAGTGTCAGGTTCTCTGCAAAGGATAGGTTTTGGGAATAACTGAATGCTGCAATGTGCTTAATATTTTATAAGCTGAGGAAGTGCCAAATGCAACCCAGCCAGGGTGTGTACCCCAATGAAACACAGTATTCAGTTTAGTAGGTTTTGTGATCTAAAGAGGCAGATAACAAGCAGGCTTTGCCAAGTCATTGACATTTACGGCATTTAGCAGATACCCTTATCCAGAGCGACTTATCACAGATTACAGTCTTACAATTCAAGCCTTGCTTAAGGACCCAAATGTGGAAGCTCAGCAGAGGTGGGATTTGAACCCTGGACCATCAGGTCCAGAGTCTAGTACCTTAACCGCCAGGCTAGCGCAGTCAAGGCCAGACAGAAAGCAAAACACATACGGAAACACTAGATGTTTCTCAGTTTTACCAACATTCTATACATTACATTACATCTTAGAACAGCTCTCAATTGCAGTGTCAGTTTTCATTTTACTAAGCAATATGACCAAGCAAACTGAACATACAGTGAAATGCATGCAGTACAGAATACTATAGTTAAAAAATTTGCAGCGTATACATTTTTCTTGTGAAGATTATAGAATAAGTAATCAAATGAGACCTACTACATTCAAGCTAAGGTAAATAGAAATTACTAGTAAATTTGTTTAGGTACTGCAGCAGTCTTCTGTTTTAGCATATCTTAAGTGCAGTAACATCCCGAGGTAAACATGAAATGTGCATGGCATTTTGTTTGTATGCTTCATAAAAGTACAAAAGTAAACATAAAACAAAACTATGTAAATGTTTTGATAACTATGATGTAGCGCTTTTTCTTTTGAGTTTAACATTGAAATACAATGAAAACTGAAACACAAGTCACATTATTGTTGTTGTCAACTACCGTATCTCAGGCATACTCTGTATTCTTCATAAGTATTTCTGTTTTTAGCTCAATTTAGAAGAAGAAGGGCTTAAGCTTTTGTGTATTTCACAGAGTTTCTTTTTGAGTTAATAGTGCTGATGAATCTGGTTAGCCTAATGGGTATAACTATGCATCATCAGAATAAAAAGACAACATTATGTTTGCAGATTACGTGTACCAGGAGTTGTAATCAAACCAAACCTTGTGGTACACCATATTGCTTAATTTTATGCTCTGAAAAATATCTGTGGCTGCCATCCAGTTGCTGTCTGTCAGCCATGATTGTAAGTCTGTAAGAATTACATGGTCATTGGTCTCAAATACTGTGCTTTATTCCAACTGTACTAAAACAAAAACACTACCTGCAGTAGGTCAGCAGCAGGTCATTACCCATAATCTATTTTTGGAAAAGATCAGTCCTTTTGAACATTCTTTCAAATCAAATTAAGACAAATTTAACTTTGAAAGACAGAGGACTCCAAGTTGAGTGAGGAATTTTCTATATTTATTAATGGCCAGCCAATCACTGATCAATCTAAAAGTAATTTACACAACACTAAGTTATGTGTGCAAGTACATGTGATTTGATTATGACCAAACATATTTTACTGATCACAAAAATTTTACATGATTTTTTGAGCAGTGTATACACAGTACAGATACACAAAAATTTACACACATGCAATGTAGAGCTAAGACTGTATAGGACATCATTGTTTGCACCTGCTTACTGTGATTTAACTTATTCCATCTAATTGTTGTGTCTGCCTGTTAGTGCTGAGTGCTAATCTGTTTATCTAACCAGCATGACTGTTTTCAATTTCTGTTGTGTGCTATGGAATTCAATTGGTTCAATTGCTCACCTTCTTGTATTATACCTATTTAGCCATTTTCTTGTTTTTTTTATTATTTACATATACATTTATGTATTTTAGCAGATGCCTGTATCTAAAAACAACTTCTGATTGAAACAGTCTTACAATCCACACAATTATGAGCAATTATGGTCTTGCTCAAGGACCCAGCAGTGGCAGCTTGACAGAGGTGGAAATTGAACCCTGTACCTTCTGGTCCAGTACCTTACTCAGTACCTTAACGTCTATGCCACCACAGTAGCATGTATCAGTAAACTATTAACTCAAGGTAAAAAAAATCGACCTACTTTTCAGGCAGACAAGATTATCCATATCAACCCTGTTATGAAGCTCTGCTACTGCATCAAACAGTCTCACCTCATTACTGATGCATAGATCTGAAAGATATGCTTAGCAGATGTTAGGTATGCTAACTCGGTTAGGCTCGTGTTATTCAGTCAGGGTTGACTGATATTCTAGTTAATTTACATCTTGAAAATTCTGTACATTAGACATATTTCAACCATAATTTGACCATCAGTGTAACATTTATATACACCAACACCTCCTAAATTGTATAGTGTAAACAAATGCATCATAGCCACAGAGTAAGACTGTTGTTGAAATGCTGGTGTTGAAAATGACCTTCCCAACATGTTTCCTCTTGAGTTGCTAAAAGACACTGGAACGCAAACATTACCAGTATATTTCAATATTCATCTCTAGTGTACTGTTCCATCAATTGAAAACACATCCCCAGGCATGCCCTCACCCCTGCCAGTGCCACAGTCTTTTTCCTGTAAATTTCCTGTTTAAATTTTCATGCAATCCTTCTTCAATCATGAGAGTTCTCTAGGATAATGCTGTAACCACTCTGGCACTGCCATCAAATGGCTATTTGTTTCAGCGCCTCCCAAAAAACATTCTTTATCTTCAGTGAGCAGAGTTATATTGGTAGATTGGTAGGTTTTAAAGACAATCAATTGAAGACGTATTACCACCCTCTCCTTCCATAAACCCTCTCTTTATTTCAATTATGTTAGATACTTTAATTATTCATTTCATAATGCATGTCACGGAGAAACATTAGCCACTGACTATCCTAAATGCATCAGGCAGACTTTCCCTTCATCCTGGAGGTTAATGGCTGATTCTGCACATTAGCTTCAATACATGCAGTACACCTCATATGTCACTGCTCACTTAAGTCATAGCAGACCTGGGCTGAATAAGTTATGTAGCCATTCCAAGCTAGTGCTGTTAACAAGACAGTTTCTTACAAAAAAATTAAGCTAGAATGACTATTTAGACATAATAATAGAATAAAGCAAATATCAGTTGTTGGTGAAATTGAATCCTTATTCATGCTCATCTCTTTAAGGTGTACATTTAACACTTACAAGTCACACCATTTCTTTCTTGCAGAAAAGGTAAACCTAAGAACCTAAGACTTGGACTACCTTGTACACATGACTACCCTGGAGAATAGTCTCACAGTAAAAACTATAATTATGAATGAATAACGTGTATATATGATCTTTACAAGGATTATGCTATGATTTAATCCTTTTTATACGATTTAATGTTAATTGTGTCCTGTAAATGTATACACAATTATAACTGAGCAATAATACATGAGAGGAAGTATTATAACACTGGTGTAGTGTAGTTGTTGGCATTATAGTTTTAGACAACGCATCACGTTATAATATACATATACTCACTGGCCACATTATTTGTGTGTGTGTGTGTGTGTGTGTGTGTGTGTGTGTGTGTGTGTGTGTGTGTGTGTGTGTGTGTGGCTATGAATCATTCGTAAAAGGGTTCAAATATGATGGTAAGTCCAATGTCTTCCGTAACTAAATGATGATTAACTAAAAACATGATTTCACTATGTATAAATAATATCAAACTTTGTGATAACAAATATTGAACATAATTCTTTTAATATGCTGTGGAATGCAACATTTACCATCCAAGTACACACTGTGCACTTAGCATAGTATTTGCTGATTACACAAAATGTTGATGAGACTGGTAAAAAGTCATTACATGCAAAGTGATCTTGTGGAATTAAAAATAAATTTAAAAATACGTTAAAAAACACAAACAGATAAATGACAGTCATGTGTTTAGATGCATACCTATAAATGAAAATGCTGATATTCAGGGAAACACCAGCAATGCAGCTTCTTCCACAACAGTTAAAACAAGTTCCAGATATCATTAATTTTCTTGATGACAGGTCAATCAGTCTCAACCTGAGCAGAACTGAGCTGTGTACAGTAGGTGATGGCGAAGATTAATTTCACAGGCCTAAAAACCAATATGGTCATTAGTCTATGTGCATTTTTCACATGTTTAATACTCTATGACCCCACAAATGCAATTTATGTGATGTTGTGTCTGTGTTGATGTTTGTCTGTGCTCATAATGCATGAGCCTAATATTATCATAGGTATGTTCCAGTGGTAGCTGCTGGGCTTTCAAAAAGGGCAAGCTCATTGTCAACTTACATTTGTCAGCTTATTTATACATAAATTCTGCACTCCATTGCTTTTCAATAAAATGGTCTGTGACCCTATTGTACCAAGTAAGCATCTTTTCCAGGGACTTGACCAGTGTTCTCTCAATGGCCAGCAGAGCTAGGCTGCTTAGACAACCTTGGAATATTGTGTTACAGATGTAACACTTCAGGAGAAAATCCTTTCTACACCTGCAGATGTAGCTCCAGTTGGTGACACTAACGATAACTGTTTGTACAGCTGAGGCACTGCACTGTCCAAACACCAAACTAACAAAAATATATTAAACTCAAACAAGGAAATGTTCAAATTATGTTAAACTTAAACAAAGAAAAACTATGACTATGATCTCACTTACAAAATCCGTGTGGGAATGAGCTCTTAATGATTAAGTGACAATGTATGTCTCAAAATAGCTGTCAATCAAAACAGGATTCAGCCTCCATCATGTGGACGCTCAGCGTTCAGTCGAGGTCAGCCCACAGCTCCATCAAACGACAACAAAACAACAAAATTGTTGCATTTATCCAATGACCATCGAGATTGGAGGCAATGGTAAAAAATGTTCGATGTAGCCTAATTAAAGTGAATGGATGTCAGCTTCTACAGTCAAATGCATTGAGCATAGACCATATAAGAAAATGATTTTGAAATCTATGGCATTGATGCTACGGGAATGTATGAGAAGTTAACTAAATCAAGAGTCTTCGAGATTCTAATCAAGTTCCTTTAGAATCTAATTCTGAATTAAGAATCTGTTGTTGTTCTGCACAGGTATTCACTCAGCACAGTAAATTCACTCTTTCCAGCTACAAACTGACCTAAGACATGCTTTTATACTGTATAATGGGTGGAAACCAGAATACCCAAAACAAATATTTATTGCTTGCAATATATAGTACTTGAATCATGGCACGTTCAAATGTTTACATATATGTTGAAAAGAGTGTCTGCCAAATGACTGAATGTAAATGCAGCTCCCATATCTTAAGCATCAGTTACAAACTGCCCAGGACACTGCATAGGCTTGGCTGGTGTTTCTTTCAAATCAGACCCAATTTGAAATTTTCTCTTAGGATGAAAAGTAAATGCCTGGGTAGGGCACTGTCATTACAGCAATCATTTCTCTCTGGTGTATTCATGCTACTTTAAATATATCTTTAGCACACTGGTGGACATTTTCTAAACCACTATCATTTCAAACAGACTGTGTTCTCCATGGGCAATCTGCATCTCGTTGGCCGTATGTGCTATGTGAATAGAAACCAGACGCCTGTCCTATACTGAGTGTGTTTATATTATATTCTCTTCTCCCTCCAGCCATACATATCCAAACAGAAGGCAGATACCCAGAACACATGGTAAAAGTGTGTGGTGAGCATTATATTGTACCTTTAGGCTTTAGAGACCAATGATCATTATGTTCATCCTTGTCATTTCAGATATTACTGTCATCTGGGACTCTAATCTCAGTTTCATATGACTGACCAATTATCATAGTTGCAGAACATATTGATATAAAATGGATGTGTGAGTGATAGAACAGAGTTGTGACTAACTCAAGGCCTCAGGTGACTTTTTATAAGAAATACAAGCATTGTGTATGGGCAGCCAAATGCCTAAATTGTTTAAGAACTTTCTGGTGGCAGGTGTGTTTGCAAAGTAAGTCTAATTATATGACATGCCCTCAAATTTCAAGCTATTTAAATCTATGTAGAAATGTTCCAGAAAAAAGCTCCACTTTTACATTTGTTGGTGTATTTGTAACAGTAAGTGAAATTTCCCTTTCCGACTCTTGATATACTTTGTTCATCATCTGTAGTTAAATATGTCAAACAACATTCAGCATACAAGTGGCAAATATTTAGCAGAAGGGTTTTTTTTAATGAGATTAACACAAACTTTTTATGCATTAGACATACATATGCATATACATATTCTATTTTAATACGTACATGTTAAACATACTGGAAAAAAAAGAAAAAAAAGAAATACAATTTGGCATGTGCAAACATTTGAGCACCTTTCCAGATCGTTCAGGATGTTATGTAAGGAATCAGCAATTAATTGACTTGTGATTCAGTAAAATTACTGTAGATGAATCTGTCATATATGTTCACCACAGAGTTGCATGAACTTGTTTTCTTTTGGAAAATAATTTATTATGAAACTGTCTGGAAGAGGAATTGAACCCATGTACAGACATTTTCTGTAGTTCTCCACTTCTAACAAACATTTTTACAAGGGTCTTGATGACCTGGACATAATGTAATAGCTTGTAATTATTTAAAGACACAATTACCATTTCACCATCAATTGCAGAGACGATAGAGCAAAGGGAGCCCAGTAAATGCTCTCAATCAATTTTGGTTGTCCTCCATTATTCACTAAACCATTTAGAGAGCATCGCTGCAAAGCACTTGTTCTTTACATGAATACAGCCAGCCCTGCCAACAATGAAGCCTTGATGATGCACCTTATTAGCTATGAAAGCCAGACTCATCCCGCTCATCACAAACTCTTCAATACCCCTGCTATCAAAAATAGTTGACAGTGATAAACTTCTAAGATTTACCTGTTTTCTGCTGTATCATTAGTGTTGGTTCTGTTAATGCTCAGAGTCAGTGGTTCACAGGGGTGTCACAGGCTATTAGTACAAAGAAGAGGCAGCAGATTCCCCCATGTCGAAATACAAATGGTTGGACTATTATGACAAACAAATGAACCACAGTTTAATTTACATTTACATTACATTTACATTTACGACATTTAGCAGATGCCCTTATCCAGAGCAACTTACAATTATCACACACGTACAGTTCAATTGTGGGTTAAGGATCTTGCTCAGGGACCCAACTGTGGCAGAGGTAGGATTTGAAGCCTGGACCTTCTGGTCCATAGCCCAGTACCTTAACCACTAGGCCACCACAGTCCTAGTCCTAATTTAAAATCTTTTAAAAAATTCAAACAGAGTTTTGAACACATGACGCAATGTCAGCGCTACTATATAATCCAACCATCTATCTATCTATCTATCTATCTAGGTTGCGTATTTGGAGGGGTGGAGGGGAGGGGGGAGTGTTTGAATGGGTGGTGCTTTGGGTGTTGGGCACAACTGCATTGAACCAGCTTTGGGTGGGCAAAAGGTTGAGAACTCCTGCTCTATGTGTGCCCTATGACCCCTACTTGTGGTGACTTAGGCCTTGCTGTGATGTAATTCACTGTTAACTTTGGCAGTGGTCACTCTTCCAGCTTCTCTTTCCATTTAGTGGGTCACGTCCATTATTAACATAGAGTCTTTAAATCCTATTTCATCTGCCATCCATTTTAAAGAGTGATGCAGCCAGACAATAAAGGCAGCATCACATGTGGGCTGAGTGGCTTCTAATTTGATCATTTGATCTGATTGCGGAGTAAACAGTTGGGTGATGGATATCATCTCATTACAATGGGAAAGTGAGAGTTTAATTTCCTGTACGTTTTCCATCTTTATTAATGTCAGGAACAGCGGGTTGTCAATTGCATTATATCCCAGCTTGCTTGCTAGGGATCCTGCATGATACAAACAAGGTGTTCTCACTTAGGTTAGACAACTTACATTGTGATGAAGCAGCTGCCGTTAAGTAAAAATTAAGTATATGCATATAATAAATAAATATGAAACAAATATTGTGTTTATCATACATTGACTAATTATATGTGTACAGGACAATAAAGCCAAGACTTCTCAAGACTTGTTACCAAACTGTGCCAACAGTCTTCTTAGGCAAAATATATCCAGCCAACAG
The DNA here is from genome assembly GCA_034779995.1 of Parotocinclus haroldoi. Classification (NCBI taxonomy): domain Eukaryota; kingdom Metazoa; phylum Chordata; class Actinopteri; order Siluriformes; family Loricariidae; genus Parotocinclus; species Parotocinclus haroldoi. Next base: position 11,143 of record JAUZST010006540.1, read on the forward strand.
TGTCTTGCAGTAAGAAGCTAACAACGAAAAAGGACTATAGGGTGACCAACATATTACCTAAACAGTAAGGTGTTGGTCGCTTTCTGGACAACTAGAAGTATGCTGACAAATGTATAGAACCAATCAATATTTTTTTGGTTTTTATAGGGCAGTTAATAAATAACAAATAAACAAATCGATATAAGGACTATAACAACTATAACTAAACTGAATGTAGTTTTGCCACCATTTGCAAAACACCTTTTAGGTGTTCTTAAAATTAAATATTGTTTGTGAAGTTCATCCCGACACTGTTGAAAATTCTTAAGAATTGAACTTAGGTTGTTGTGCTTTCTCACTTCCTTTGAGTTTTGAGTGTAAAACTGTGCTAGCAGTTTCATGATTAGAAGCCTGGTATCTTATTCTTGATCAACCATCAGTTGACTAAATGGAACACACTGGAAAATGCAATGAAAGTGTTAGGGTTCCTACCTTTCACCCACGGAGCGTTCGGCCGTCCTCGCCGGTGGCCATTACAGAGCAATCGGTGAGGTGGTTTACCGGTGGTTTACCGGTGACTGATTTGACCCTTGCCCATTACTTAAGTGCGGGTTCCAGCGTTGTTCGGGGAACAACACTCAGTACGCACACTCGACCACCGGCACGCTCACGCGCACCTTTAGAGTTAGTTGGTAACGTACCAGGGCTAAAAGTGCCGAAGGACGCACACGGGGGGAACCCCCTAGGTATTTAGTATTTTAGGGTCACATTGAGGGTCTCCCGTTCTGTATTCGTGTGCTCCTCGCACGCCTGAGCTGATACTCTTCCCATCCTCTACGTCTATCGAGCCTCACTCCAGCCAGCTTCGTGTCCTGATTGAGACCCCGGCTGGACTGCCACCTGGCACTTCGGTACCTTCCACGATCTATTCATCCACTCTACACACGCGCCCAAGCTCATGCTCACCTCCTGGCGCTTCGGCGTGTTCTGCGATTTATTCACGCCACTTTTTCTTTTGTTTTTTTGTGTTCAGGAGCCTTCCTCCGCTCTTCTCCCCCTTTTAGTTTTTCTATATTATTTCCCCATTATTAATATACGTCGTGGGATTCTGTCACTCTCACATCCTTGGGTCCTACCACATATCATAACAGAAAGCTCTTTTTTCTGAATTATGTAAGTATACACTATAGTGTGGTATTGACCAAATACTGTTCCAGAGGTTATAATAACACAGTACACAGAATGGTCAAAATCCCCATAAACACACTCCTAAACCTTGTGGACAACCTTCCCAGAAGAGTTGAAGCTGTTCTAGCTGCAAAGGGTGGACCACTGTCATATTGAATGCTATGGATTAGGAATGAGATGTCACTTAAGCTCATATGTGAGTCAAGGCAGGTGAGAAAATACTTTTGCCAATATAATGTAGCATTTTTGGTGCATTTCTTACCTTTGCATCATTCTAGGTTACTCCTTGGAAAGTACTATGTGCCTAAATGTCCATAAATTGGTGTTTCCTTGGAATATATACATATAAGTTCTTATTTTCTCTGAAGCACTAAAGTCACATTTGTAAATGATTGCACTACATAAGCTTGGCCTGCATGTGCCTATAATGCTGTCTCACTTTCAAAACACCAACATTTTATGTGATGGGAATTTTTTATTATGCAAATCCCACAAGAGCCAGACAGCAACTATAAGAGAAGGAATAATATAGTAAAATAAACAGAGAGAGACAGACAGGTAAGGCTGTAGAGCCTGAATAACTCATGTGCCCATTGGGTGACCATTGGGTCTCAAGAGTTATAGTGCACAATCATTATTATGCTAAATTTATATTGATTGCCGGAGACTAAATGTGAGACCTTTCCTAGACGGATCAACAAAATGTGATCTGAGGTAGTCTGCTAATCCATCGGCAACATGTTCAAGGCGTCCATCACTGCATACTTGATGTATAAACATTTTGCTTCCCGTGCTATATTATTATGCTATAATAATTATATTTTACATATACTGATTACAAAATTATTGGATATTTTAATATGAAATATCACATAATGAAATATTCCCTAATTGTTGTGAGCAGTGTAATGTATTCTTATGATAAGAACCTGAACAAGAAATATAGAAGTATAGGTTGTAATTTTATATACTAGTTCATAAAACAAAATTACAAAATATAAATAAGTAAAGCAAAATGGCAAAATGTTGGTTTAAGTGGTTAGTATCTGTATTCACTCCAGTATCTGTGAGTGAATGAAGGATGAGATCTATTTAACAGTGTAATATTTGGTCAAACCATCTTGGTTTTATAACACCACACTAAATTTTGACTTTATTCTTAATAAAGCAAACTTACTGCATGACTATTTCTAAGTAATCATTTGAGAACTCAGGTGAAATCTTTACAATATGCATATTATTAGGTCATCAGATAACTGCATATTATTTTGAGATGGAATTTATGGTTTGTATGGATTATATGACTGTAATATAGCAGCTGTTGATTTGGTGCTAGGTAAGTGTAGACATATGAAAAGGTGAAAGTCTACAGAATATACATATATAGATTTGTTTTAAATACAGTAGCATATGGAAAGAGTTCGTATTTAGTCACCTACTTTGATAGGAGCTGAAAGGCACTTGTAAAGCACATGTAAAACACTTTTATGTTTTATCTTTTATGTTAACCACAGATAAAATATTGCAAAACATTGCATCAGTTGGTTGTCAAGGAAACAGCAATGCATAATTATGCCAGGTTTCTTGCTCTCATTGTGTTAAAGTGCAAACTCTGATGACCTCTTAAACCTTCAATAAGCCTTTACAGAAGATTGTCCCAAAGTACAGCAAGACTCTGGAGCATTCTGCCACTTGCAGGTTGCCATTATGGTGCCAGGCCAGATGACCTCATCATCCTTGACATTTAGCACAGCACACTGCACTGCAATTTCCTCTCCTCCAATAGCTGGGCCTTGATTCCTATCAGCTGTGTAACAGCTGTTAAAACCTGGGACTTTGTGCTCTGAGCAACAAGAACGCTGATCTAAGCGTGCTGCAATCTATGCTGGCTATCTCAGTCTAATCTCTGAGGAAGGCTGTCAAGTCTGTGCACGTAACACTCTGATGGAACTGAGCAGTAAATGCTTTATAAAGCTTTTATAAATATGTAATCAGTAGGCTAATGGCTGTTGCTGAAACCTGTTTCAGCCACACGTTAACGGCCAGGAGCCCAGTGGGAGTTTGGCTAAAACAGGGGGCTGGGGAATAATCTTAACATTTGCCTCTGCTGGATTCAGGCCTGCTTTGATCTATTGCCAAATTAAACCATGGTGAGCAGAGCTATTTGCAGAAATCAGGCCAGATTTAACACTGAGATGCAACTTCCAAGAGGATTATAATGTAGGAAGGCAAAGAAAGAAAATCACAGAGTGCAAACAAGGTACTACACAACAAGGATACCCAGAATTTGAAAAATCACGTCTAACTGAAATACAATTATGGTATTAAATTTACTGATGATAAATATGAAAGACCTTAATATTTAAAATTATGCAGTACATAAGCATAAGCTGTCAACACACACACACACACACACACACACACACACACACACACACACACACACACACACACACACACACACACA